>NW_015148979.1:3028570-3071692 GCF_001465965.1 Polistes dominula | reverse complement strand
TAAATATTTCTAATTTTTTTGATAATCGTTTGCATAGTAGAGTTACTGCATTTATTTGTGGAAACTTTGATATACTTGTATATTACTAGTATGCATATATATACTATCTTCTTGTTTTTTTTTTTATTTTTATAATATTTATGACAGGCATCTGAAAAGGATGTGATTTTATTTTGCTTGTTTCTATGATACGAGAAAAAACTGTAGGGTATTCGAAAAATCATCAGTACAAAACTTGATGAGAAAAGGGGTGAATGAAAAAATTAGGCAACGTAATCTTTCATCTAGCTGCAATTTCAGAATTATAGTAGCCAAAAATTTGTAATAATTCTCACACAGTTATAGCTATTGTTAAAAGAATAAAGTCTACAGAGTTTCAAATTTTAGGAACAATTACTTTGTAGCTTGAATAAATAATTGATTATTCAATACGAAAAAACACGTTTTATTTAGTAGGGAAACTTGTATCGTTGTGAAGTATAGTTTACAATTTAAATAAAGACTTGAAACTTGAGGTATATCTGTTTTTTTTTTTTCTAACGGTTATGTGTCTCTGAGAGCATAAAAATTTATCAATACCTAATATATGAAACGATTCTAATATGAACGTTAATTATCTATGGGGCATTTCATATAATGCCCCATATAATATATATATATTAAAGTGTTTTAATTCAATAGTATATTATCTGTTGTAGATTAAGATTAATAATATTTAAAGAAAAATATTGAGAAAAGTTTAGCGGGGAAAAACTTTGTTAAGAAATATCACATAAGTTTATTTTGTTAGCAAGTTAAACGTTTGATCGTTCGTTAGGTGCAGACGCCATAAAGAAGACGTTCCTCTCGGAATGTCAAGTAAGTTTTTCTTTTACGAGCAGCTGTCACAGCGAACTAGTAAAAAAGGGAGGACAGATTCACAGCAGGATTATTACAAAAATCGCGTCGTTATCTCACGCCCGTGGCTGACTCATTCGAGGAATAACACAGAGCCCGGACCGGACCGGACCGTGCGATACTTCGTAATGCGTCACGATCATAAAAAATATTTCAATAACTTTACTTTTTTTCGGAGACTTGAGAAAATTAAACGATTTAATTAGAAAAAATGAAATAAAAGAATACTTGGAGATAAAACGAAGGTGGCTTATTATTATTAAAAAAAAAAGAAAAAAAAAGAACAAAATTACAAATATTTTTAATCAATGTTAAGTGCATATTTATAAAGTCAAAAACCACAAACAACTATTACGATTAACGAGATATTTCGACAATTAAAATGAAAATGAATTGCATTTTAAATGAATAGTCTTATGTCGATCTAAATGGCTGACATGATTAAAAAAGTTTCCGAACAGAAAAACGTTCAGTTTTTAATTAAATTAAATGCGAAAACTTGATAATCAAATACTATTTATTTAAAAATTGTAAATTCGATAAAACTTACGAACAAACAGTGCTGACAGAAAAGTATCCTTTTTCAATTTGTTAAGGATTAAACAAACATGAATAGTTAATACTTTACAAAACTTTTTTTAATTGAATATATTGTTCGTTAAATATTATACGTCGAAAATCAGTTATCGCCAGTATCAATGAACTAGTAATAAATAAAGTTTTTGTTTATTGTCAAGACAATTATCTTTCAGTAAAACGAGTTACAATCTTCGTTGAAAATGACAACTTTTAAAATCTTTGCATTTTTTCTCTTCTATCTTTCTATTTTTTTTTTTTTTCTATATTACATTTCATATTTTTACATTTTCATGATTTTTATCATCGATAAACGAACGTTTTAATATTCATCTTTCAAGTTATTTCGATCGACAAATCAAAGAATAATTCCCAAAGAAGAAAAAAGCTGTAATTAACCGACCGGAAAACTGGGTCACGGAGATAATATTCGATGGGGTGGACCGCATCTCCGATGGTGCAGTTTTATTATATTATATATCAGCGAGAAAAGGAACGACACATCTTCGGTATTTTCATTTTGCTCGACTGTAAAATCGATAGAACGGTTGAGTCGGACGGATATCATTGATAGGGGAAATCGTTTGAATATTATTTCTCAAGTTGCAAAGATTAGTTACGATTTGTAAATTAAATTTTATAAATCAATTACTTTTTATTACTTCCTATATGTATTCTTTTTTATTGTTTATATCGTAGAGAAAATCAATTTCAAAAAAAAAGGAGAACAGATTAGTAAAAGTAAATATATTGAAGAACATTCAATATAAGATTGCATCAAGTTTAATTCGAGATATTAAGCCTGTTATTTCACTATGCAACTTTGAGATGAACGTTTCTGATTATGAAAAAAAAAAGTCAAAAGAATAAAAGATCAACGATTAACGATAATTAATCGGAATATATAATATAAAATTATGGTAAATATAATCTAAATTTTAATTAATCAATTATTTATTTTTCACTACGTAATTTATAAGCAAATAGGTCCAATCATTTGAATTACGTAAAGAGATAATTTATATGTTTAAATAATCAAATTAGTGAAAATTAATTTAAAAATTCGATGTAAAATTATAAAAAATATTCTTTGAATTGCCCAAAGAAAAAGATTAATTTATCTTTCGATGAGATAGTAGTAAACGTCGTATACGTTAATTGATGGAACGCGAGCTAATAATTGCAATTATCTTAGCTCTGAGAAGGCTTAAATGAAATGGAATCTCTGGTATCACTCTGAACAAGTCACAATACTTGGTACAATCTCTTCGAGTCATTGAAATAATTTCGTACAACAGAATGAAAGAGAAGCGAGAGCTCCAATCGCATTTTTTCTATTTTTCTTACTTCTTCTTTCTTTCTTTGCTTTCATCATCATTCATTATACTTCAACTGCAAATATTTATACAGCTACGCAGCTTTAGAGAATTTCTTTAGATTTGAATGATTTTTCTTTTAAGTATGAAAAGTATGAAGCAATTAGAAACTATGATTGCAATAAATTACAATCGAATTCGCTTTGAAACGAATTTTATTCGCTTTTCAATCTATGAAATACGATAATTAATATTATCCACATATCTATGGACCTAAATAATAGTTTCTTCAACATTGGCAACCTTTTTAATTAACAATAATAATATAATTACAATACACATTAATTTACATATAGATTAAAATTATCTTTAGAATTGTTGAAATTGTCAATAATTTTAATAAATTTTCTAAAGAAATATTTGTTAAATGTGAAACACGTATTTAGTATTAATACAAAAAAAAAATTATTATATTTAATAAATGGCATTTTATTATGACGAGATGTTTGAGGAAAATTGGATCATTACAATGTTGGTATAATTTAACTATATAACGCGTAATATTCTACTTAATGGCAATCTCGAACCTTTCCTTTTCAAGATGGTGAGAGTTCATGACGAGCACAAAAACGTGCGAAAAAGGACGAATCCGGTGGACGCGTTTTTCGACTTTGCCTGAGCAATTCGATTAAAAGGCTAATTACGAACCGCCGGTGGTCGTGGTTTTTTGATCTTCTTATCCATAAGTGGAAGTCGCTATCACGAAATTGAGTCAGTCGCGTAACACACTTGCATAATGTGAATTATATCAATGTGATTATCTGGAAGAACCACAGGAAAAGGATTGATAAGAATTCTAAGTAAGAAAAACCAAAATTTATCATTTTGTCTACTTTGAATTCTAATTTTATCCTTTAAATCAAGGACAAACTTGTCGAATGTTTTCTACTTGAGATAGCTTTATAACACGCGTGAAAAATTCTCAAAAGGGGAAAGCAAAGTGAACAGATTAATCCCCCATTTTTCAATACATATGAAAGAAAGAGAGAGAGAGAGAGAGAGTGAGGGAGAGAATGAGTTTTCCCTTTTCTGCAAAGAACTGATACGAAAATTTATTGTTTGTAAGTCTATCAACAAATATACACTCTTATTTTAATTTTAAAGAAAAATATTAGGTATTCAATTTTTATTCAACATTTTATAAGATTTGTATTTTTGTATTACTTTTTCGAAAAATTAAAACCAAAGTAATTAAATATATAATATATAATATATATTTTTTTCATATTTTATATAGATTTATTTAAATTATTCAAATATTCTGTAGACGTGTAAGACATTCAGTTTTTAAGTCATTTGTATAGTAAAATGTAATTAGTTTCTAGTAAAATAAGATCACGTAATCTTTCGTTTTATTTGTAGAAAATATATTTAATAGTGATCCATGCAAGAGAATATGCTGGTTAGTATGAACATTTTGGTACTCACACATAAATGTTTACCCATACAAGAGGATGCTGGACATTGGTGAAATGAAAGACTCGAGTCACGTAATTCCAGATAATTTTTTGCTTTTCTCGACGTTCGCATTTCATTGAATAAAAAGATAGGAGAGAATTCGGAGTATACTCTTGCACGTATTTTGAAAGCTCTTTGAAGAGACTGCTTCTCGAATATACGTGAAGCAGTTTAAGTAGGATTGTATGCTTTCAGAGGTCATATCGTGTGTTGGTCCTCGACCGATGCCTTCATTCTCCTCTCTCAACTTGTATAAATGGAAGCAGTTTTCTTCTTGCAATATTGCATTCGTTCCAAAGTACTTTTATTTAATAAAAGATAAGAGCTAAATAAAGAAAGAAGAAGGGAAAGATATTTTTACTTTTCTTCGTTGCATTCATAAAACAAATGATCATGTTTGTATTAGTTTCCAATAATTACGAATTTTCATAAGTCTTTTTTATTTTTAAGATAAATGAAAGATAACAAAAATTATAATAGTTATTTATTATTTTTATTATATGATGTCTTCTTTTACTTATTACTTATTATTATTATTATTATTATTGTTTTATTCAAAAAAAAAATTGGTAAAAAGGTAAGATAACAAGAAAAATAATGAGTAATTTGTTCAATTCATATAAAATACGTAATTAGTTTATTCAAACATCGAAGTAAAAGTTTAAAGGAATATCGTTAAACACAGAAGTGCACGTAAAAAAGAAATTGGAAAAAAGAATGGATAAAAGAACGAAAAAAAAAGAAAACTTTTGCAAGAAAAACCAAGTTTGTTATGAAGAAAGGAAAAAGCCCTTTTCTTTAGTAGAAATGACTTTGTAAAATCGTGGAAAAAAACTTTTCTTTCAACGATGTACCTAACAAGTTGTAGTGAGTGGAAATCCGAAACTGTGGAAAATTGCATGAAACGAGTAGGTAGATGAACGTAAAAAATGTTTATGTAATATATATAAGATTGTAGATATTGCTGATAAATAAAAAATTCATACAATTTAATTTATAATATATAAATTTTAGAAATATTTTATATTACGTTTATATTATTCCAGTAGAATTAAATATAATTAAATTTTATATTACATTAATTTATAACAAATTTTTCTATTCTTATATTACATAATTCAATAGTTTTATATTTGCGATAAGAAAATCTTATACATAGCTAAAAAATGTCACTTATTCTTCCTCTACGTTTTTCAATTAGTATTGGAAAACATTTAGAGAAATATTTATCAAAGGTTGTCGTCTAGCTGAGGGATTTCTGATTTTTTTTTTTATATTTATTTTTTGTACTTTCATCATTTTATTTTGTTACGTTACTAATGTTAGTCGCAGTCAAGTCAAGGCAGGGTGAACATCGAGTAAAACTTGAGCTTGACAATAAGCTTCTCCATGGTAATTGATTTTTGATTAAACCTATTTATACAAAATAATACATACTTATATTTAATTTATTTCAATCAAAATCAGGTTTAGCTATAATTAATGTTAATTGATTCAAAATTATATAATTTAAAATATACTTTTAATCCAAATAATCATAAAGTATTGCTACGATCAATTAAATAAATAAAAAATAATTAACGAGTTGATTGATAAGCGTATATTAATTTAAAATCGTGATAACGGAATCATGATGAGAAAATATTACCTTCTCTCGTTTATTTACCTCTCTAAATTAAAAAGTTCAATTTAACTAAAATATACCAAAATAATTTATACAAAAAATGAGGAAAACAAGTTTTATAGTTTAAAATGTTTAAAAATCATAAGCACACAAAATCAATAATCTCAATTTTATTTTATTTTTCTCTCAATCTCCCTGCCTTCGTATAAATCAATCGATTCCAAATATCAATTTAATCGCAAACCAAACTACGATAAAATATTTTTGCAATTAGATGAAGTCTATTTAATTAAAAAAAAAACAAATAAAATAAAATAAAAAAAGGAGTTTCCAAACATTGAAAACGTTTAAAAATCGTACTAACGATACTTTGTAAAAAAAGAAGTAGAAGAAGATCAACATTTTTCGTTATTTATCATTTAAATAAAAATCACGATTTAAATTAAATTACTAATTATAAAATACGTTCAACGAACGTACACGAATAAACGTTCTAATAACTAAATAAATAAAAACTTAAATGAAATGAAAACATCAATAGAAAAATCGTAATGAAAAAATCATGAAACACTTGTATATTTTCTTATCCTTTTCTTTTTTCTTTCTACCACACTTTCTCCCTTCCTCCAAGTTTCTTAAAGGTGCTCATGCGCCTCGAGGTTAGTCCTATGAAAGGAAAGGGAACGAATTTTCTTCTGTGAATGGAACGCAACGAGGAAGACGACGACGACGACAACGCGACGTAGACAACGATAACAAATATTGTGGACGACGAGGAAAGTAGAGAAGAACGAGTGAAAAAAAAAAGGAAAGAAATACTACGGTTGAGTGCGAGAGAGAAAGAAAAAGAAAGAGAGAGAGAGAGAGAGTGAGAGCGAGGATGATAGAGAGTAGAGGAGAACCAACGAAGTATAGAAGTCAGTCAGTCAGTCAGTCAGTCAGTCAGTCTGGTCGCGCACGCTTCTGATTCACTACTCTCGAGTGCTCTCGAGAGTGCTTTGGTCATCAGAGTTCTATAAACTTCGTGCGTGCTATTAATTACGTTTCATTTTATTTTTCTTCGAGCAAGTAAGAAAAAAGAGAAAGAAAAAAAAGGAATAACGGAAAATAAATAAATCAACAAACGGTTTGGTCGTAGGATATTACATAGTGAAAACGAGAAGATTTATTTTGGTTATTTATACAAAGGAGTTTTTAAGATTCCCGCGCGTTTTTTTTTTCGTCCACACGCCAACGACTTTTTCTACACGTTCTTTCAATTTGTATTTAAAAAAGAAGCGGAAATAAGCGAGGTGAGTCTATGATTATTTTTTTTTCTTCTTTATTCTGTTCTTTTTTTTTTTTTTTTTTCAATAGATTTCTTTATTAAATAAGAATATTTTGTATATCGTTATTTGATTTTATTTTATTATTATAATAAAAGGAACACTTATTTATGATAATTGATAATTAATATAATATTATATAATAAATATTCTTATATACTTTCATCATTCGTTGCACATAGCTATCGGATTAATTATTAAGTAAGTGCCATTTTATTGTGATTTTGTGAAATTAACGTTAAATCCACAACTATTTATGAATCAATTGAATAATTATACACTTCATACTACATTTTATAGTCAGAACTTATACTAGCGCTTGCATAAATATTGGGTCAATAGATACATATATAAGTGTTATTAAAGATACATTGATTACAGTCAAACGATACTTATTTATGAATCAGTCCGATAAATGCTATATTTTATAATTAAAATTCTTACTAGTTCTCATAAATAATAAAGTTCATATATACACGAGTATAATTATAGGTAAGTTTATTATAGTAAAACAATACTTATTTATAAACCATTCCGACAAGTATGTACCAATATCATAAGCAATTTTTTTTCTTTAGAGTAAATTACATTTTTTATAAAAGTAACATCGACAAGGTTTGGTATCATATGTTAATGTAAATGAGTGAAATTTTTCTGTATAAATTTCCTGTGTTCGCTTTTTTTTTGTCAACTTTTTCGCAACAATTATCGTTCGGTGTTTGCCGTAATTGTTTGCGCTCGAGTATCGTAGGTAGAAATCTGTGGGGGGTTCTTACTCTCATCAGGTACGTTATCGTTTGACCTGGTTTAACTAATCATTCGGAAATGTATATTTAAATAAATTGATATCGTGCAATTTTCTAATCTCATACTTCTTATCGTTATCGAGGAATTAGTCGTTTAGTTTCGTTTTAATAATAATTAGGATTTAACCAACTGATTCTAACTATTTTTATCTTCCTAATTAATTAATTAGATTATCTGTTAGATAATCTAATAAAACATTTTATCTAATGTTTAATAGAAAATGAAGAAGAAAAAGCTTGTGTCTATCACTTAAAAAATTATTCTATAACAAATTGATAATTATAATAGAAAAAAATCAAACAGAGTGATTTAATTTCAATGAATTTAACGAAATTGCATTTGCATAAAACGATTTGTTAAAAGCAAGTTCAATATACGTTATAAATTTATAGAATAATAGAAATTTAGTAACATGGAGAAGAATATTTGTTCACTTGGAAATGATCAAATAGACATAGAAAGCGAGAAAGAAATGAAAGAAAAAAAAGAATAAGGAATCTCGAGTGAAAATGATTAAATTCATCGATTATGCAATCATATAATAGAAGTTGGAATCCTTTGAGTGAAAAAAGAGAAAAATTAAAGGTTTCCTCTCAACGGTAGTTGAGATGAGTATCCTTGTCACGTGCTAAAGAATCACTCGAGCTAATAAATCATAGTAACACGTCTCATTTACCTTTTATATGAAAGCTTACTAATATAACAAAATAAAAAAATAAATATGCGCGTCGCATGCATAACAATTTTGTAATACTCATAAATTAAGCAAATTATATTTTCTTAAAAAAAAAAAAAAAATAATGAATCTTATTAATAATTTATAATGTAACAGATACTTATAATTGAATAAAAATTGATTTACGATTTTAGATACAAATAACGTATAAATTTAAAATAAAATAATATTAACGTCTTCTTTGGATTAGAAATATTTATTAAAAATACTTTGATACTTATATATAAATTATATATAAAATAAAAATGTATGTAAATAATATATCTATTTCATATCGTTTATGATCAATGATACTTAAGTGAGCCTCGTTTTCCTTCGCAAGTTATTTTTCCCATCAAAAGCACGATCGCGTTTATGACAAAAAGAATGATATCAATGATACGAGCTCGTTCTTGTTTTACTGGGGATGATGTTGGCATACGAAAGGCCTTTTCAAATCGATTGGTAACACGAATCGAGAATGGAACGAGGCGTGACGCGGATATGACGCCTGGAATTACCTTTGCAATTTTTCGTACTCATTTCGACACTCCTCTCGTGTTTGCTCGCCTTCTTTTATGTATAATTAAGGATATCTTATAGGTAGTTAGCCCTCATCGATTAAGATTTCTCTCTCTTTCCTCCTCTACCCCTCCTTTCTCTTTCTTTATTTCGTATTTCAAGAACGAAATTATAAATTGTTTTTTTGATCGCGATTGCTACACGGATTTTCAACGATTCAAATAATAATGATAATTATTAATCTTTTAACCAAGGTTAATGCGTTAACTCATCATGGTACTTCGAAAATAACGCAAGTAAATTTAGATTTGATAATTGTGTGCTTATATAAATATATAATAAACGTATCTATAAAGAATATATGAAAACAATACATCTATTTCATATCAATAATTAATCACTTTAAAATTTCCGCTTTGGATACCGCTTTTTTACGCAAAATTTAATAATTTATCGGAATTAGAAACAAAATATTGAACATTCCATTTTAAAGGTAACCTTAATATCTCAATAAAAAAGGAAGATCATAAAAAATGGATTAGAGCACTATATGTTACTTTAAATACCATACAACTTTGGTTTGAAACATTTTTTTGTATAACGAAAAACTTACGAGTTATTTGAAGTTGTTATAATAGGAGATAACCAGTATATTTAGGATTTCTAATCATTAAAAATAACGTAAAGTGTAAATTGTTATAGTACGTATATTAAGTGATTATTTATTATTCTTATAAAGAATTTAATTATTATATTTAAAGAAGATAATGATTAAAAAATTTAATATATTTTATGTTTTTTTTTATAAAATAATAAAACAGACACAGAAAACGTAAATACATTATTTATATTTATATAAATCTTTGCAAGGAGAAGATTTAGTTGGAACAATAATGTTCTAACATTATCTCTATATCCCTTAGACATTTTAATCTAGAGTGCCATTAACCGTGGTCCGTGTTCGGAATTACCAGGTTTCCTGTGAATTCTCATAAGATTCTCGTGTTACGTAGATAATGGTGTTGGTGGTCGGTGCATCTTGATCGAATGAAAAGCAGACCTACGTGTTTTAGTGTCCTTTAAATTGCATGGACACGTAATAATGTTCTGCTTTGTAAAATATAGGATATTATCGTTTAATCCACTGTAATATGATTTCTATTTCATAGATTTTGAATTATATAAGTAATAATTTTATTATTTATAATATAATAATTCATAATAATAAATAATTGATATCATTTCAATATACATTTTAATTCTACGCGAAATTTATTCTTTACAATTCGAAAGAATAGGATATTCCAAATAAAAAACCTTTTACGTAATATTTTACATATTTATGAATAAAATTCTTAAAACTGAATCACACAAAAATATACACTGCCCAAAGGTCAATTTAATTTATTTGATTTATTTGGATTATTTCTTTTTGTTGCTTTATAAATTTGTATTAAAATAATACGGTGTCTCATAGAAAGAATCAAATCGGCAAATCGAAAATATAAAATGGGAGAAACTATTTTTCAATATGACTGTTGGAAGAAATTGCTCGTTTTATTAACGCTACGATTCTCGGATCCCTTTTAATTACTTTTTTCTACGATGTTGGTGCTAAAAATTTATTGCGCTTTTAGATAGGTCCCTTTTATGTTCAACCTTAGGGCCGGCTCTCTTTCTTTCTCTCTCTCTCTCTCTCTCTAAATGCTTTTATAATAAATATTACATATAATATAAAACTGTTTAAAATAATCTTTCCAACTTTTATTTCAATGTACCTGAATTTTAATCTTTAACCAAATTCCATTTTTAAAATTTGCAAGGAATAGGATATTGGAAAATTCATGAAAATATAACAATCCTTTTTATATTTAATATTTTATAAGATACGGTAAATTTTTCAATAATCTTTTATATTTTTTCTTGACTTTATCCGATCCGGTGATTATTTGAAATAAATTATTTGATAGCAATTGTACGTCGGCATCGAAGAAATACTATCGTCGAGACTTCTCTTCAATTAAAATATCCAGTAACGGATTGGCGGTAATCGCTAATTAGCAAGTTATCTTACACCCGCGTTTGCGTTGCACACACAAAAACATACATTACATACATTCTTTCTCTCTATCTTCCTAGTCTTTTATGCTCTACTAATAAACGAGATTGTTCTATTGTATATGTAGTAAAACCAACGACAAAACCAACATAGATTACACTAGAAAGTATACTTTTAACTTGAAGAACATTGAAACACAGGCGGCGTTAACATTTTATAACCCGATAACTGTCACATTAGCAAGTAGTAGCTGTCTTCTTGGCTGCTTACATACGCTGACCGTTTCTTCTTTGAAACGAATAGATGAAACCTAAAGCGAATATAATATTTTCTAAAATAGCTTCCTTCCATTTGTCGTTTTTTAAATTAGTTACTTTCTTAAAAAATAACAAGATAGTAATCATAATTATCAATATTATTTATTTGCTTATAGATTCTGATATTAAAAGAGCAAGTTAAGTACTGCATGTAAGTTAAATTCGATATGTTCTCTAATTATGTTAAATTTATGCAACTTATTTTACAACAGGCGAGCATGTGTTCTGATTTATATTTTACGTAAACATAAAATAATGAATAGAAATTAGAAATAGAATGAAATTTAATAATTATATCTCATAAAATAAATATACAATAAATACAATACATATATATTGTATATTCTTTTTTACATAAATAAAATATATAAGAGAAAAAACGTATAAAAATTTATTAATGATCAATTAGATTGCAAGGTGTGAAAGACGCAAACGATTCTGATCAATTATTCTTAGCACGAAACTTTTGAACATCACACGAAGAATCGCGAGTTGATCGAAAGGAAACGTTTTCTACTCTTCCATATGAATTTAGTATACGTAGCATTTAACGTAGGACATAGGAAATATTTAAAAAAGAAAAAAAGAAAAAATGAATTAACTCTCGAATAGAAACCTTTACCGCATAGCCCGAAGGATTGTATCCGAGTATTGACGCAACGCGGCGAACAAGCAAGCAAGAGGCGTGCCTAAAATTCTCTATGTAACACCATGTGACACAGATTCAAGATCGCCTTTCTTGAAAGCCACGTGAGTCACATTCGCCGCTAACTAGCTGTGAGAGAATTCTTCTCAACAACTGTTTTCCCTTCGTTTCTACGCAATTGAGATAGAATCGATCGATCCGTTAGATTAAATTATTCCTCTTGTGAAATCGATATTTTGTTCCTATATGTTACTGCTCATCAAAACATTTGATCCGAATAATATCTTATTTTTTTAATTTTTATCAAAATAATAATAACACTATTCGATATGTAATTGAATCAAATTGATTAAACTATTTTTTTTTTTTTTTTTTTTNTTTGATAATCGATATCTTCTTCTTATCTTTCTATTGATCATCTATGACAGATGATTTTCTTAAATTTAATAAATGTGATATAATTTTTGTTTATATTCGTACTAAGGTATAATAAATCGAATTGTTTGAATTAATTCTCTCACGAAATCGATATACATATATATTTTAATTTGTTTTTCTCATTGATCACCTGCAAATATTTTTACAAATATTTTCTCAGTATAAAAATAATAATATTAATAAGATAAGAAGAATACTTCTTAATTTCTTAAAATATCTTAATAATACATTTATGTTTTTATAAAAAAAAAAATGGATGATTGGAAACAATTAACGAAAAAGGTTAAAAATAAATGAAATTTTTCTTTTTCTTTGAGAAACGTTTGCAGATATTTTTCTAATGTAAGTCTTTCTCTCTTTCGGCTATACAATTTGAATCGTCTCTACGATATCGAACATCGAAAGCTTTCCTTTCGCAAACACAATGTATTGCTGATTCTAATCGTGAATTCTCATCGTGACGTATACTTTCTAACAAAGGCGCCATGACCATGTTACGCGATCCTGTGTCGAATCCGTAGAGATGAGACACCCTCATAAAAGACAAACTTCGTATATGAGAAGAAAAAGAAACAACGAGTTGTTTCCGTAATGGAGAATATCCTAGATTGAAATTTTGTTTATGTATATGTTACATATATGAATCGTATCGAGAAACTTAGATATCTCATAATATTTTTCTCCAAATGTACAAACGACAGTATTTTTATGTTCTTCAATTGTCATCGTATTGTTAGAATCCAAACTTTAGATACATATATCGATTGTTCGTATATTTTATCGATTAGTGCATCGCAATACGTAAATTACGTTATATAAATAACACATAGATACATTTTGTATGATTAATTGTTCGATTTAATAAACATATTATTAGTTGAATTTCTAGAAAACAGAGATAGGGAAAAAGTAGAAAAGGAAGAGGAGGAGGAAAAAGAGAAGGGTTGGGTGGAGGGTTGTAGTCATATATATTAAAACTGTAATATCTTTTCGCAATTGTAGTTTTTAAATTCCACGCGTTATATTTGTCGTCTGCTCTCTCGAAACTTCCGTGGTAGATATATACGAGGCGTGTAAAACGCGCTCCACATATGTAACGACGTTACGCACGTGTTCTTTTATTCGTTCGGTGAAAAGAGACCCGGGACTACGAGTAAATCGTAACGAAGAAAGAATCGCGAACACACCTGATCTTCCTTTACTTCTTTTAAAAGAAATAATCGTGTGACTTAGATTAGTTGTTGAAAGGCTTAACATTCGTCAAACAAATCAAACTTTCTCTACTGACCTTTGAGAGGAGTTTTACAATTGATTACTGACTTGACAAATTATTTTCATTTTGCATTATAGTTATCTCGTAAAAATTATTTAGTTCGATTCAATTTGATCGTTCGTTGTTTATAATTTTAATTAATTCTAATGATTTTTTCAATGCAATTATAATATTTGAAAGTTTATATAATATTTTATTATTAAAAACCGCGTAATAAACGTACAAGTAACAAGTAATAAAAATGGTTAAAAGGAAATGAATAACTGCGTTTACAAATAAAAATAAATGGTTTTATTTACATTTGCAATAAGATAAAATGAAGAAAGAAGATACAGAAAAGTAGTCGACTTTAAAACGAGGAAATTACACGCTTAGAGCACGTAGCAAGGAAAAGTCGTCCTTTGCACTCACGATAAATTACATGTTGTGAAAAACGTTATTTGCAATTCTGTATAACGATAAGAGGTAGGAAAATTTATCAGGACTAATTGTAAGTAGAAATGTATCGTTCAAATACTTTTACATAAGAGTATGTAAAACGATATATCATTTTATCTCTCTTCTTTTTATATATAATAGGAACACGTATATTTTGTGTCACAAATAAGTGATTTAAATCGAGTCATTTGAATTAGAATCAACGCAAAATTCAACAACGTATAACTTCGTTAAAATATCGATTAATCTAATTTTAATCTATATCAAAATAACTGGGCAATAAAAACGATTTGTATACAACGTCATAAATCTACTTCGGCGAGAAGACTTTGCCAGCATTCCGTTAGAAATCACTCTCGTTATCGCATCATTTCGATTGTAACCTCGATCTTTCGAAACTGCTTTCTCGAACTGTTCCGTGCTGACAGAACAAGGATCCGATCTCATTATCAATTCGAATGCCACGTAACAAGCTTTATATTTGCCGATTAATAATGCTCTAATAACTAACAAAATTAAACAGATAAATTTATGCAGGAAATTTTCTACCTTTCGAGATGGAGCTGTACATTAAATTGATCATATTTTATCATAATAAATATATATTTATTACGTGCGTATATTGTATGTTTATTTACAAAATAAATACTATTTAACTAAAATCAATTACTTTAATTATCTTTCATATTAGAGAAATAATTTAAAATATGTATGATTTAAAATTCTTGTATACCTGTTACATATACATATGACATATAGTTTAGAAAATAACTAATATTTATCACTATGTTTACAAAAAAGGAAATTTCTTCTATTTCAAAGAGAAAGAGAGTAAAAAAGAGGAAGAGAGAGAAAGAAAAAACAGAAAGAGAGTTGTCCATATCATCTTTTATATTAAAAACAAGTTTATTTGATATACGAATATTAAATAAATATTTTGTAATTTTTTCACGTGTCAAATCTATATGGAATATGAATATTTAAAACATTTCGATATAAAATACGTGTACAATGAGATACGACTATACCATATATTTAATACTTATTTTATATGTACATAAAATCGTCGTTTATTTTATTCAAATGTATAAAATATCGAAAAATCAAAAAATCATAGCTGCCTTAAACTTCTGTTACTTTAGTTGGTAGCAAATTCTTCCTTTGGCCGTTGATTAATTCCCGATACGTGAAAAATGGATGGAAATTGGACGAACGGAAAATGAATTTTCATAAATGTAGATTTTGAAATTGGTAAGATTAAATTTTCAACAAGTGCGATGATGAACGTTTCACACGAATGAAGCATCCTTCAATCCAATGGCTGGAAAAATAAAACAAAAACCGATACAATCATCACATCACTTCTTGATTCAATTTTCCCATAAAAATTTGATTCTATCTTTTTCCATTTTTTGTAAATGGAATTCTTTTTTTATTCTTATAATAAATTAGATTGCTCTATCTTATAATAATATTATTAAATAATTTTATTTCTCATCTGCTATTATTTATTAAGCTTTTAAATTTAATAATTTGTTTATAACAGCTTAATATATTTGGGATATTATTTTCTCTCTCTCTCTCTCTCTTTTCCAATTTGCAAAATCCTAGAGAAAATGGAAAAATAGAGATTTATTGACATTTTGAAAATATCATTTAATTATTAATTTATATTACCTATTATTATTTAACCAACTTTCTTATTTCATTCTTCTTTTTAATTTTTATTATTATTTTAATACAGGTATCGTAATAATATTGCTTATATATATTTAACCAATCTTATCCATTATTATTTTTGAAGTTTTTTAATTTAATTATTTTTATTATATAATTTAATATTTCTGGTATCACATTATAATTCGTTTTGTTTTTTTTTTATTAAATTTGCAAAATCGTAGAGAAAAAGAAAATGATAGGGATCGATCAACATTGATTTTAAGAGAAAGATAAGCTTGTGACATTGTCAAGGCATTCATTAGTTCGTTCGTGAGATTATAGTTATCTCTTTGCTTCTTTCGCAATGGAATGTAAATCGGTGTAAAAATCGAGAAAATGCCCCCGGGCGTATTTTTTAGTCTCTATTTACATGGTAGGTACACACATATATATATATATATACATGTGTGAGTTGAAGAGAAAGAGAAAAAATCAAATGAGCTCAATCCGTTAATTTTCTCCTCTCTCTTTCTTGTCCGTTCAATCTTTCGGATGAGATGATCAAAAAGAAGATACGATCGAAGAAATAAATATTTCGTTGCGAAAATGACGGCTTCATAATCATGAACGGAATTTAAAGTAATATATATTTCTTCTGGATCACATTCGAAATTACGTCAGCTGGTAATTGTGTAGATATATATATATGTTACCGTGAAAGATCGAAATTGGAGAATGTCAAGATTCACATGGAAGTTTCGTGTATGAAAAAAGAACTAATGTGCAATAAATAAGCCCAAATATTCGATATTTCAGCGACGTATTTGGTATGTGTTGATAATCATATTTTATGAAAAATATATTTATTATAAAAATTAAACAGGCGAAAATCTTATCTAGTTATTTAGGTATTTGTATATTCTAATTATTTCCTAAATGTTGAAATATTTATCATAAAACAAATTAGTCTCTGATTAAAGCTTGGTTTCTGCGTGTCCTTCAAAACGAAATATCATATTTCTTTGCGATATTGATTTTTCTCAACATTCTAAAATTTTATAAATTCGTAGATCACTTTTATGTGCTGTGGATTTTGTTAATACGAAAATTATTATTTTAATTATTATTTCTTATAATAAGAAATTTGCCCCTTAACTGATTAATCTCTTACTTTTAATAATTATAAGGATAGGGTTTCTAATAAGTATATTACAACAACATAACTAAACTTATTAAACAATAGTCTAAAGTATTACTTCAAATCTATTCTATAATGATGCTTACATAACTGCATCCCTCCAAAGAGCATTACTTACTACTTACTTTTTCTATACTTTACTGTTTCTTACATTTATACCCTTTTTCTACCATTTCTTTTTTCTTGCATGTTATCTCACTGTAAGATATATTTCGAGAACATTAGAACTTCATTTATTTCCATCCTAAAATCGTTAGCTAAAAAAAAATCATCTAAAATAATTTTTGTAAAAAAACTGTGCCGATTTGACATTCCTTCAACGTATTTTTTGCATTCAAAAACGACTGGGATATATCTTATTTCATTAAAAACCTTTGAACAATAGTTAAGATATTTTAAAATTGAAAAATAAACTAATATACAAGAATTGATCGTTTGATAGCATAGGATTATTGCGATTACACAGTTCGTTAAACTTCAAGGCGTCATAACTCGATGAAATATCGATGAATAGGTACACTGTATTTACTCGTTAGATTCGTATTGATATTCTCAGTAACTTTCGTTTCACTTAAAATATTGATTTATATTTAAAAAATAAAAAATAAAAATCAATATCTACCCCATTAATTTTATACCCAAACAACGAAGTCTAGAGCTTCGATAAATATTCCACTCAGACCAAGGAACTTTTATTAAAAACATGTACTTGCTTGTATTATATCTTTAACACCTTTTTAAGTTTTTTTTTTTTTTTTTTTATATCTGTAAAAAGATTTGTTTGTTTATACTTTCTTATCAAATTAATACATGTAATAATTTTTATCTGATATTAAGTATGACAAATAATTATGATAGTAGATTTTTTACTTAAGATTACTTCACTATCATAATTACCGATTTACATGTATTTTATGTTACAATCGTCAATGATTTTACATAATGGCAAATTGAAAATATGTTTCATTTAATCCGTATTGATTTTTATCTACTTAAATCAAATTTAAAAGTGCTAAGTACAAGAGAAAAATTGAATCAAAAGAACGAAAATGAGAAGACAAGTAACACGTGCGAAGTCGACCATTCTGCTTACGTTATATCAATAATCCTCGAAGAGAACGAATAAACTCCGTTATCCGCATTAATTCAGCAATCGCGTTCGTTCTTAGTTCGTTGATCGCATTACGATATAGCTCGTTTTGACAGCACGAGGATTGACTGTCAAACGTACAACGAAGAAAAAGAAAAATATAGGGAAAGAAAAATAAAGAGAGATCTTTACATCGATTAAACGTTCACTTCGCCTTTCGGCAAGAATCCGTTACCTCGTTCAAATCCTGTGAGTAATATGACCGGAAATTTCTCGATTACTCGATCCTAAAATGTCTGTTTCGATTTTAAGCGCCATCGATTTTAAGATACACCTGTAAAACGACCGTGAAAACAAATGTGTTAAGAAAGAATCAGAACATAATGGACTTTTTTTTTCCTTTTCTTTTTTTTTTATGCTTGCGAAAAATTTCGAAGAAAAATAAAGTGATTCTTGTTTTTTAATGTTATTTTTTGCTTTTATTTTTTTTCAATAATACTATCATTCAGAGTACAATTATAATTAATTATTTAAATGATGATTTATATTACGATTATAATAATTGTCATTTGTTTTTAAAAATCTATTCTCGAAATGCTAGTCGGGATGCTTGTTGTATTGCTCTATTTGTAGTAATTGTCTTCGTAGATTATCGATCTTTTCACAAAGTAAAAAAAAAGAAAGAAAACATAATGAGAGATTCCCATCGAAAGACGGTTGCTATCGGGGTAAGCAAGAAAACACCCACGCACGCACTCTCTGTGGCCGTTCCCACGATCCGAAGAAACAATCGCGTTTACTCTTTCACATCGGCTTTCTTTGAAAAATAACTGACTGTATATGTCTGTATAATTAACCGCCGAGTCGAATGAATATCCTATTCATGTAATTGATGTATTTTTAATGAACTTTATCATTGTCTTTTAAATGATTGAATTACGAAACTTATGAAAACAATTATTTATTTAACAATTTGTAATTATATATATATTATCCAATTAAATTATTATCTTTATATTTATTATCGTAGAAAATAATATTGTTTTCATATTTATTCATTAATTATAATAAATTATTATATACGTTTAACAACAAGAAAAGTCGATATAATATCAATATAAAATATTTATTACAAATGATATTGTCTCGATAAAAGAAAAAGAAAATTTTTCATGAAAAATTGTCAAATCAAGAACAGGATGGCCTTCACTCTGTTACGTAATATCTCTTTTAAATTAAATTTCAAATATATATTTTAAAAGCCCGTCCAGCAACATGAGCTTTTTAACGTATTGTTAAAATAGACCGCTATTAATAATAGTTCGGTGAGTGCTGTATGCCGTAAGCTTTCGTTCGGAATATAAACCCACTAGACTTGTAGAAATTTATCGTCAAAGAAATCATCTTTCCAAAATTTCCCACCATAAGAAAATAATATAAAATAAGTTTATATCAATCTCTTTTATAATTTATATTTTTTAAAAACATCTAAAAAATGGATGGACAAGGAAATTAATTAAAACCAAATGAACAAAGTAAAGAAAAGTTATTAGTAAAAAAAAAGTAGTAACAAGAAATTATAATGATCGATGAAAACAGGTAGAATTACTGATACTATCCCTTTAAATTTATATAATTGCAAAATTACATCATACAATGAACATCGAATCGAATTGGTTTATACAAAATTTTATACAAAATTTATAATATTTTTATCGCGTTATTTTATCTACAGAAGAAATACGTAATAGGTAGCATAATGTTTTATTCTTAAAAGCTTCGAGAATAAAATCTTACATTAAAGGGTTAAAATAATAGATTTCGTTTGTTTCTGGTAAAACGATAATATACTTGAGTTGTTTCATCCCACTGACTGCTACCAGTAAAGAAGCTGAGAAAAAAGGAAAGTAGCCGATACCCTACAGGAGATCAATGGCGTTTATTTCGACCACCTGTGGTTTATCGCTTTTATCCATTACCAACGTAATAAGCAGTCATCACTTTCGCAAATACATAATAATACTCAACATGATTCCTTTGCAAATCATCGTGATCACTCTAATCAATCGGCTGTCATTGCTAAAATAATGATACGAATATACATTTCATCAATAAACAAAATCTCCTATATTTTCTCTTCTTGTTTTGAATATTTTTTCATATTTATTATATTATACAACCGATTTCGTAATCTAAATATCTCGAACTTTGATTTTGTTTTTTATATTTAAATAAAATGTAACTTTCTCTCTCTCAGTATATTATCATATCGTTACGATCGTTAAAAATATTAACAAAAAATAAAACATTTTCTAACATCTAACATTGCCAAGTTATATGTTAATTTACACATGAGACAAACGTATTTAACTAAGAACTATGATTAAATCAAGATTTCCTTCAATAAAGGCATCTGCTTCTGCGACAATTCATTTCCCGTGGAAACTCGGTAAACCAACAAAACGTTAATCCAGACGGAAGTCAATATCTACTAGATAACTTGGTGAGAAGACGCGAGAAGGAAAAACAAATAATAGAATATCTGTTCTAACAGATCTTTAGTAGTTAAAATGGTTTCTATTAATACACGTGCACGACTTTAAACTAGACGAATAATTTACTTTCAATTAAGTGCAAAATATAATAATATATCATTTAATTAACGAAACCTAAATAATATAATATATATAATTAATAAATATATATAGTTTATTTAGTTAATAATAATAATAATAATAATAACAGTACAAAATAATAAGAGATTTAATTGACAAGTGTCGTATATACTTAAAAAATAAATCACTTCTTGATGATTATGTAAATTTGTATTCTATTTAAAATTAAAATGATAAAACAATAATATTGTTCGGAGTGTGTAGGTTCCGTGACTGGGCATGCTACTGGGAAACGTGGAGAGGGCGTGTCTCTTATTGACAGCAATCCACGTTTTGCTTGGCAAAGGTGTCGATGCAGACACGTTTACCCTTGGATACATCACCGGTTCGAAACGATGTCCAGGGGATAAGGAATACAATCGTTTGGGCTATTGGATATCCGGTGCAATCACTCTCGCTGTAGAAAAGGTAATTTCATTAAAACATATTCTACGGATGTTCATTTATTTCATTAAAAAAAAAAAAAAAAAGAACAAAACAGGAAAGTAATCATAAAAATTAATTTCGAAGTATCAAATTTTGCATTACTTCACAAACTTTATTGTAAAGTACGTTTTTGTTCTATTTTATTCGAATAATATACGAATAAATAAAAATCTAATTAATAAATATAACAAATCTATTCTTTGTAAGGATTTGACTTTTTTATTGAAAAATAATGACTCTCTCTCTGCATCTATATGCGCGTGCATATAGAATGTTTCATATAAACTTTTACTCGCAATTATTATTTATCCCGAATTATTTGTTAGTCAACAAAGTTTTTCAAATAGAATTTTTTTTTATTACTTTACTTTGAAAGATCATCTGATTCGTGTCGATGAATTTGTCATATTGCATGTTTATTTGAACATATAGTTTCATTAAAAACAAAAAAAGTCACCTTGAAATCTGGTACGTCAATATAAAAAAAAATTTTTAACTGAAATGAAGTAAGTTTTATTGAATAACGAATAGTTATGCAATAAAGTGAATACAAATTTATGATTAAATATAAGACTTTATATATGATACACTTTAAATAAATAATATACATAGATAAATTAATAAATAATAAAATTTTATATAAGAAAAATGAATATTTAAAATATGAATTAAAAATTTATTTTATAAAAGAATAAATTCAAATTGCATAGATATCGTCTTATGTTAACAGCAAATTGAAATGTTTGATTATAATAGGTAAATGCAGGAGAACTCGGTAGACAAGGTCACAAACTTGATTTTTTGGTCGGCGAGACGAACGGCAAAGAGATAACCAGCATACTGATGACAGCTGATCTCTGGAAGAAGAATGTTTCTGCTTACATCGGTCCACAAGAGTCCTGCATTCACGAAGCAAAAATGGCTGCAGCATTCAATCTCCCAATGATATCATACGTAAGAATGAGTATCTTTCATCCTTGAGATTTTATTCTTGTGATCTTTAACTTTTCCTTTAACAAACGTGTCACCTATCTGATAAATAAAAGAAATAACATGAAGAAATTCTATCATTAGCTGTATATTAAAATTTTAATTTTACTTATTAATTAATTTTTGTTTTTTAATCCAAACATATATATGACCGTTAATTTCTTTCTATTTTTATTTGAAAGAAAGAGAACGAATCTAAAAATACATATTTAATATTTTTAATCAATTTATCAAAGAATAACATGGTATCGCTTAATAAAAAATTATCTCGAGGATTGATAAATTAAAGAGAACAAATTTAGAAATATTTTTAATATCGTTGTCAGTATCATCGTAAAAAAAAAAAAAATTCGTACAATTAGAGTAATTTTATATGCAAGTAATTATTACGTCAATTTCATTGCAATTTTCTTTCGACGATAAAACAAAAATCGAAGGTTTTCTTCGAAACAATTGATCGCTCTTACGACAGCATCCGTTAAGGTTGTTCCACTTAAATCGAGGGAGAGAAAGAAAGAGAAAGAGAGAGAGAGAGAGTAAAAAAGAAGGAGAGATAGAAAAAACGGAAAGAATTACAAACGACCGTACGGACGCTCCTTTGCGTTTTGCTCGTTCGATCGTTTTTCGCTCGACGTGATCCGATGTTGCAATGTGCGGTTTAAAGCTACCGTTTAAAGGAGAAGGACAGAGAGAAAGAGAAAGAGAGAAGAGAGTCATCCAGGAGAAATAAATTATTCTCGTTCTTCGGAAGAATACGAATGCAAAGAGTCAACGTTACGACACGTTTTATACGATAAACTTTTCTTCGTCCTTTTGGTCGATTGATTTTACCTATTATAAAAAATATTTGAATCCTTATTGAGTCAAGTTTTATTTCTTTCCGATAAAAAGGATGCATTTTTTCCAATAGGAATCGAATTTTAATCTGAAAAAAAAAACATCGTCTGATTTTTCCTTTCTAATACATAAAACGAATGAATACATTAACTTTTTATTTTTAATCAAACAAATATTAATATTCTATATATACATAAAGAATGTAAGAAAAGACTCTTTATGTTGTAAGACTATTTAATAACTATAGATAGTAATTTATTTAATTGTCTTTTCAAGAAGTAAAAAATATTTTACATATGAAACATCGAAAATATGTTTACGAGGTTTGATTTTATTACTTGGAATAAAAAATGATTCTAATATTCATTAATATTTTACGAGTTATCTGGGTTTATTCAATGACTTCGTGAAAATCTAACGGGAACTTAATTAATCGTCAAGAATTCCTCATGCTCGTTCGTTCGCTAGAGAACGAATCTTTTCTATATTTAATACATGATGAATATAACGATATATTTTTTTTTAACGAGCTCTTTTGATCTCTATCTTTAACAATAAATTCTATAATTTACTGTTGTAGAATATCTTTGTATCTCGTAAAACAACCATAACTAATCATTGAACATAAAAATCCCCTTTTTTTTTTGTTATTTAGTAATAGACTCAACTTGGAATTCTAATACAAATCATTTAAAACTAATATTAGTTGCATTAATACAAAATTAACATTTTTTTTTCTACATATTCTTATTTTCAATTATTATTTTTTAAACATTTTCTCGTCTGTAGTAAAATAAATAATTTTTTAAATTAATTTTTCAGTATTGTTCAAATCACGAAACTTCCGATAAAAATAAATTTGCAACCTTTGCAAGGACACGACCACCTGACACACAAATCTCTAAATCTGTTGTTTCCGTTTTGAAAGCTTTCAATTGGACTAAGGTTAGTTATTGACGTTATTGCTATAAACCAAAATGTTTATTTCTTTTTATAAATTTTTTCTGATGGTATTGTTGCAGGTGACGTTCATGTATTTAAATTCATCCTTGGTAGATTTCAGTGAAATGTCAATCGTCGGTACAACGATCCTATCGTTTTTGGAAAATAATGGAATTACAGTTAATTTTCGTCGTTGTTGGAAAGATCCTTATTATTTAATGGAAAATGTGATGAATCCATTTCATAAAATTGTCGAAGAAACTTATCGGGAGACTCGAAGTGAGTGAAATACAATTATTTTTAATATTTATATGCAAACGTAAATCTTATAATGTGAAGATTTTTAATTATTATTCTCCCTTTCACTTTTTGTCTATTATTCTTATTTATTTTAACTTTAATAATAACTTATTTTAATAAAAAAAATATACAGAAATTGCATAAGTATTAATCATGAGAACGAAGAAGAAATGCACGTAACTTATGCATTGAAAAACAGATTTGTGAATAAGTATACAAATTATTACAAAACGTTTAATCAATATAAAGTTTTAGTAATGAATTTACAATTAGCAATGTTACACTTTTATACCTTATATTTATTTAAATTAAAAAAAAAAAAAGGAACCAAAATATCGAATTTCATCCGTCTCGAATTGAATTATATGATCGATTTCTATATATGTTAATTAAATTCAATGAAGGAAAAAGAAACTACTCGTGGCTTGTTTAACAAATATATATATATATTCGCGATTAACTTAAATCAAGAGGAACTCAGGCCCTTTTTTTTTGTTTCGTCATGATGAGTAAGCATTTTTTTTTTTAACGAAAAAACGTTTTGTAACACATTCGACGTTGTTCGAATCGAAAGGATCGATGACGTCCCACATAACTCGTACAATACTTTCTCCTTACGACTTAATTATTTCGTTGGTCGTAAGCAAGACGATGTCTTCATCGAAAATCCAATTATTTTCATCGGACATTGTCATTGTCGTCGATAAGAAAGAACAACACGCATTTTATTTTTTTCTATCGATTGAACAATAGCAAAAGTTAGAAAGAACCCGCATCCAAATAATTTGATTTATTCGAACAATAAAGGAAGGTCTCTCTTTACTCGCATAAAGAAAAGGGGGAATAACCCGCATCTCTATCCTATGTACTACGATATCTCGTTCAACCGGGTTTTCGTGATAAGAATAGATATAACTCTCGAGAATCGTTAGTCACACGTCTATTTATAATTTGATTTTATCGTCATTCTAAATATAAACTAGCCACGTGTCTCCTAAAGTTTTTATTCTAATGACGGAAAACTTAACTAATAAACTTTGAACAAACTAACATTACGGAGATCAATTTGAATTTGGTAATTTTTTGAATACTTGTTTATATGAGAATTATCGTTAAAATTATAGATATTAATTTTTGTATTTTTCTTTGTTTACAGTTTACGTGATTCTAGGAAATCACGACGAGCATATGGGTCTCTTGATGGCACTCGACAAAAGGAATCTCTTGGAAAAAGGTATAAATCCGCTGTAAGATATTCAGGTACATATGTATATCAAAGAGTAGTTTGGACTATAATTATTATAGGTCACGTCATTCAATAGTCGCGATGTATTACTATATTAATAATAGTTATAACAATAATTCATTGATCAATTATACGCCCGATTAAGTTTAACGTAAATTACCAGCCAAATGGTACGAATCATTCCTTAATAATTTCACGTTATAGGAGAATACTGGGTAGTTGGTATTAACTTCGATCAATACGATGAACAAAAGCCAGACAAATATCTTCGTGGATTATATCAGGATAGAATAAAGGATTATTCCATTCTTAAAGCTTATCGCAATTACTTCAGCATCGTTGCATCGGCGCCGATCGACTACCAAAATTTCACGAAATTGGTCAATGATTATATGCAGAAACCACCCTTTAACTTTACCAATCCATTGTTGACGTTGAACATTGAGGCAGGAGTTCTGGTGACTATTAGAGACAACTTTGATTTTATTTTCATTTGTATTAAGAATACCGAATAAGTCTTTTCGCTCTTATTAGAAAACATACGAAGTAATAAATAATTAACAAAACAAGCATAATTAAATCAATAATATAATTGCTGTCAATTTTCAACTTAACAACATTTTCAATAACCTTTTCCTATCTTTCAAATACGAAAAAACTTTTCGGTACCCCTAATACATGTTTAAATAGAATACAAAAAATAGAATATATGTGTACATATATGAATATATAATATATGAATAACAAGAATAGAGAGTAGGTAAAATAAATTAAATATTATATCATTTTTATCTAACCAATCAAAAACGTAATTATCATTCTCCGTTATAAGGCAGATTGGGCCAGAACCGGCTTACCTTTATGATGCTGTTCTTCTTTACGAAATGACACTGTTGAAAGCATTGAAGGAAAATCGTGATCCAAGAAATGGAACAGAAATGGTAACTGCTTTACATGGATATCGTTATCGCAGTGCTATGGGGTAAGTGCGTATATTTTTCTTCATGAATTTAAAAAAATGTGATTATCAAGGTACTAGATCAATACTTAACATTTTATAATTTAAATTAATGTTTTTAATAATTAAACTTATAACATCACTAAATGAAAACAATTTTTAAATCCTCGTTCAATAATAAATTATACAAGACTGTATATTATTTTATCAATTTTCTCTAACATTTGTTTTGTGGAATCTATCAATTTGGTATATAAGTGACCCAATTAGAAGTTTAGAACAGTTGATCAGAAAATGAAAAACTCCCATTCGAGTTCCAATTAATATAATCCGATGACTCAATTTTCTTCATGAAAATGAGAATATGTTTTTAAAAATAATCTACTTTTAATTATTGTACAGTTATATGGTGTACATGGATGAAAATGGAGATGCAGAAGGTAATTACACATTGATTGCTTTTGATAATCACACTAGCAAGGGCTATGGTCTTTATCCTATCGCATATTTTGTTGGTAAAGAAAAAGGGACAAATTTACCTGTAAGTATGTGAATAAAAATAACATTATTCTTACAAAATTGATATTGTATGAAACTTTTTCTTTAGAAACTACGATTAATACGAGAAATTTCTTGGGTCGGTGATGGTCCACCTATTTCGGAACCTTATTGTGGATACCATGGTGAAAAATGCAAGTGTGCGTAGGTGATATATACATATATATTTTTTATATTATACATAATTCATATCTTATATTATATATACATATACTGTTACGCAGTAATTCTCAAACTTTCTCTATATATAGTACTATTAATGAATTCAGATTTTTTTTAAAGGCCTAATGTCAAATTCTAACAAGTAGACTTGGCAAAATAGCTAATAATTTGTTATCAAGGTTAGTTAAAAATAATTAAAAAAACATTTTAATCAGAAAAAACTGGAATTAAACAAATTAAGCTAATTATATTAATTAGTAAAATGAACGAACCCGTTAATTGCCATATATTTTTTCATATTGTTAAATTAAATTGGACATTGTAATCCTCATTTTCTCTTTTTCACGTTAATAATTGCGAGATATTTTTTAAAAATAAATAGTTTGAAAATATGCATATGAAAAGCAAAACAAATGTTCGAAATATAATTGGTAGATAATATTTTCAAGAAAGGAATAACATTTTTAATTAAATTACTCGTATGGTACTTTAAAAATTAAATATATTATATTTATATTCTAAATTATTCTGATATTTTTGTTGATTTCTTTTTTGTTTTGAAATTTCGAACATTCCTAAATAATTACAAAGATCGATTTTACATAAATCACATTACATTATATAGTACATTAAATATTTTTCTAGTATTTCCTATTTTTGTTGATTTATTTTGATTTTTTGAAGGAGACTTTTTATTCAATAGGAATGATATTATTCGAATATGAATTTCGTATCAACAAAAAAACGAATTACGTTCAGGATCAAATTTTCTCAATATAATTCAGGTATGTCAGCATCGTGAAAATGCAAAAAGAGGATGAAACATTCACTTTCGAATAACTTTTCTTTGGCTTTCGATCAAACTTTTAAAATCATTCTCGCATATTACTCATGGCCGGCAAACGACTTGGCCAACCAATCGATCGTTTATGAACGCGTCGTAAAGTTTAACGCCTGGTCCTAAAATCTACATATGTAAATCGTGCCAAGACGAACGATACTCGATCGAAGACAGAAAAGAGAGATAAGATCAATGTCGTATCGTAAAAAAATGTGTACATTACGTTAGGGTTGTACAACGAATAATATCGTTCTAGATACATATATATTTATTACTTGCAAGTATAAAAACATATATATATATAAAATAAAAAATAGAAAAAATATTATTCATTTTTCAATTAATAAAATAATTATAAACATAGATAAACAATTTTATACAAATTAAAAAGAAATGAAATGAAATCGGGATTAAGTTTATTAATTCAGAATTATTGTAAGTTAAAAATTAAAATTAAAATGTATAGAAAATCTTTTAATATAATAAATAGCTTTAGGGAAGGTCTTTGAAATTATAAAAGGTCAGAAGAATAACAAAAATATTTATTTTTCATCTGTAAATGGTAGATAATCTTATACTGATTTTAATACATTAAAAGAGCAGGAGATTCTTGCAAAGGTTATTGAGATTTTAGAAAAAGAGAAAAAACAAAAGAGAATAGAATTTTCTTTAAATTTGTTTATTTTGTGCATATAGGTCAATCGTTTTAAACAAATTGTCAAAGAAAAAACAAATATAATAAGAACATGATTTAAATTTTTAATTATTGAAAATTATAAAATTGTTGCAATGAGAAAGAGAGAGACGGAGAGAGAGATTTACTAATACAATACTATGGGAATCAGTAACCTAGTTAAATCGCTTCAATTAATTTCTTCTGAAATGTTACAGCTTACATGATCGAGATAGTCGGTGGTATAGGGGGTGGATTACTATTAATCATCATAGCAGTGCTTCTGGTTCTATATAGAAACTGGAAATACGAACAAGAATTGGATTCGTTGCTCTGGAAGGTAAACTATAAGGAAATTCAGATTAAAGAGGCGAAGGATGAAAATGCAACATCAAATGAGATTTCAGTGAAATGCAATTCTAAGGTAAGCTCGACGGTATTTGAATGGGACAATTTTTTTTTCTTCATTCAAACAGAAAAAGAAATGAAAATGAAATATAGAAAATTTAAAAAATATTTTCTTCAAGTTTTCTTTATCAGATTTGCACGTTGATAAGATTTCACGATTTCAAAGTCAAACAATGTATGTTTCATATTTTTCTTACTTTTCTAGACATCTACAACACAACCAATAGTAAGAACGAGTCAAGTATCCTTAAGTTCGAATCCGGACGCTGATTTTCGCTATTCCATGATTTATACGCAAATTGGGGTTTACAAAGGACGAATTTTTGCCATTAAAAAAATAAGAAAGAAATCTATCGAGATTACGCGAGAGATGAAGAAGGAATTGAAAATTGTAATTTATCAATAAGAATTTTTGTTCAATTCTGTTTTATTTTCTTAAAATATTTTACTTTTATGCAAAACATGTACCAAATCAATTTGTATTTCATAGATGCGAGATTTGAGACACGACAATTTAAATGCTTTTATTGGTGCTTGCACTGATCCTCCAAACATATGCATCGTCGTTGACTATTGTGCACGGGGAAGTTTGAAGGTAATATTATAAAATTATTCTTATTATTAGTAATTATTTTCAAATTATGTATTGAGGGTTGCCTGGAAAGTTTATGCAGATTAATGTACAATTAATTTAAAATACATTTTTTTCAAATTCGGGAAGAACTTTTTGCCTGCGCGAATTTTTTCGGGAATTCAATATTTAAAAATCTTTATATAATTAATGATTTTTTTCAGGATATTTTAGAAAACGAGGATATCAAACTCGATAACATGTTCATGGCATCGCTTGTTGGTGACATTATAAGGGTATATTGTTTTTATTGATTTTTATTTACAATGTAAAGAAAAAACAAATAGTATTTATAAATAGTTTCTGCTTGTCATTTAATATATTTCATTCCTTTTCAGGGTATGATTTATCTTCACGAGTCTGTAATAAAATATCACGGATCGCTCAGTACATCAAACTGCCTCGTTGACTCTCGTTGGGTCGTAAAACTGGCGGATTTTGGGCTTCACGAATTTAAACGAGACGCCGAATGTGAGCCAAGTGACGTTATGAAAAAATATCACGGTACTTTCTGAGACTGATTTCTAATTTCATGCAAATGCAATTTTGTTTAACTTGTCGGCGAGTTTTCCTTCTATTTTTTTGTAGTTATTATATACATATATATAATATATCTACTTTTTGAAAGATGAACATAAATGTTAACAGTGTTTTGTAACAGGATTGTTGTATCGAGCACCAGAATTGTTACGTTCTACCGGACTTGATGAACCATCAGCGAGAGATTTTCAAAGAGGAGACGTATATTCCTTTGCTATAGTTCTTTACGAGCTTCAAGGTCGACACGGTCCTTTCGGTATAACTCTATTGTCTGCTCCCGAAATTTTGAAGAAAATAATTACGAGAGATCCCCTTAAATCTCCGTACAGGTAGAACTTTAAAATCGTTACGAATCGATTCTTCATTTATTGTGATAGTTGAAATGCCTAAGCAATTCTGTTTTTACCTGTTAGCTTGTCTTTTTCAATCTCAGACCACCGTTGGAACAACTAGAGAACACTTTTGATTTTGTTCGTGACTGTTTATTGGAGTGCTGGGCTGAAGATCCAGAAAGTCGACCAGATTTTAAGATCATAAGAAACAAATTAAGACCATTACGAAAGGGCATGTAAGTTAACTATTCAAAATTGTTCTTATTTAATATTAATACAAATTAAAATACCTACTTTTAATCTAATAGGAAAGCAAATATATTTGACAATATGATGGCTATGATGGAAAAATATGCTAATAATCTCGAAGCTCTCGTTGACGAACGAACTGATCAGCTGACGGAAGAAAAAAAGAAAACAGGTTTTTATAATTAATTACTAAGATGTAAAAAGAAAATAATAATTTATTCATTCGTTAACAAGATTATATTTTATTATAAATGAAAATTTCAGATGCGTTGTTGTATGAAATGCTTCCAAAATACGTGGCCGAACAATTAAAACGAGGAAACAAAGTGGAAGCTGAAAGTTTTGATTGTGTTACGATCTATTTCAGTGATATTGTCGGATTTACAAAAATGTCTGCCGAAAGTACCCCTTTACAGGTGAAATTTTCTAGTCTTTTCATCAATAATAATATTATAAATTACCTTAATAGTATTAATAGAAATACATTTAGGTGGTGAATTTTTTAAACGACTTGTATACGTGTTTCGACTCAACAATCGAAAATTACGATGTTTATAAAGTCGAAACTATCGGTGATGCTTACATGGTGGTAAGTGGAAATAAAATTAATATTAGGATAATATAAACAAATAATTCTAAATAATTTATTCTTTTTTCTAGGTAAGTGGATTGCCGATAAGAAATGGCATTCAACATTCTGCAGAAATCGCCAGTATGTCTTTGTGCCTTTTAGATGCCATCAAACAATTCTCCATTCGTCATAGGCCTTTGGATAAATTGCAACTACGAATAGGAATTCACTCAGGTAAATAATTTCAAGCGGAAATTATTAATTAACATTTCAATAGTTGTATCTCTCATAATGTTAATGATACATAAATGAATGATAAATACTTGTAATATGAGATAAACGTTGGAAAGTTTAGTTACAATTTTTAAAAGTTAATAAAAATAAATCAATTATGCATAATATTGTGAAGGATTAATTAAAACGATCACAATCTTATTTTTGATATGTGTAAAAGAATCAATAGTAATACAGATACATCTCTTATTTCTAATAATTTATAGGGATAAATTTGTATTTTTTAGGTCCTGTTTGTGCTGGAGTAGTTGGTTTAAAAATGCCACGATATTGTCTTTTTGGTGACACCGTGAATACAGCCAGTCGTATGGAATCAACAGGATCTCGTAATAAGAATATTTTTATCGATAAAATATAAAAATGATAATATGTTATAAAATTGTATTTTTGATTTTTTCAGCTTTAAAAATTCATTGTAGTAGCGAGACAAAAAAGTTGTTGGATAAGCTAGGTGGCTTCAGTTTGGTTGAACGTGGTATAATTTCCATGAAAGGTAAAGGGGATCGTCTGACCTACTGGTTAATGGGTGAAGATCCAGTCTATCGAGAAGAACGTATGAAAGAAAGAATGAATCGTAGAAATGCAACGAATAAGCGTGTTAGTATAGTTGATCCTCTTGTACCAAGAAGTTCCTTAAAAAACAAATCTCTCGTTAGATCGACGTTCATGAGATGTTCAAGCGAGTCTCCGAAACGTTTACGTTTCGCCAGTTCCGATCAATTGGATCAAAAGGGTACACAAACAAGCAACCAATTGGAATCAATCGTCGACAGTAGTCCGTGCAAACCAAAATCATCGTCCTCGTCTCTAATGAAGGCCGCTTGTATAGAAAATTGGAGATCTAGTAGCAATTCTTGTCCATGCGTAGAAAAACTTTGCGAAAGTCAAACGGATCTTTTGCAACATTCACTTGACCTAAGGAAAAAAAATCAAAATGATCATCATATAGAAAACAGTTTCCTTTTTGATAACGATTCTTATCTTTTGAGAACTGGGACAAAAAATCTTCGATTCGGTACATCAGCGATACTTCAAGTTACTTGCAGATCAGCACCCAGTAGCCCTAGGCATAGTTCAACTATTTTAAACGCACAGAAAAGAGCTACTCAGTCGACCGAAGAGATCGATGGGTGGGACGTTAATTCTCCGTTGATTTGTCACCCTGTTAATAGGATCGATTGAACTAGATATTTTTAAATTTAATTGTAAGATTTTTATTTTCTACGACATTTTATCGTAAATTTAAGTTTCTTACGTTTATATATAGAGAAATGGAAGATTAATGATTTCTGTAAAGCTTCCACTGTTTATCACTTTTATTTATTTGCTGTATAGTAAACGTCAGTTTCAAATTTTTCTTTAGATTTCGTTTTAAACTTAGAATTTACCAAAGTATTAGCTGTGTACGTACAAAGAGATGAAGCGAGAGATACACTTAAAAAAGATTTTTAAATATTATTTTTAAATAGAAATAGAAATAATAGTATTATTTATGTTTTACATATAGCTAGCGGGTTTAGCATACATATATATATATACGTTTATATATTTACGATTAATCACGAAGGCTCGTGCTTTTTATCCTTTTTAAGTCTAGTCAATTTCATTGTTACGTGCATTGCAATTTTGGACAAGGTATTATACAATATATAATATAATTAGATAAATAAATAAATGTAGTCAAAGAGAATTTTTCATAAATCGTGGCAAGAGTAACAAAAACTTTTCCAAAGACTATCACAACACTGCCATTAACGCCATTAAAAGACAAGTATTATCGATAATTAATATTTTTTTATTATGTTTCTCGTTCGTCAAGCAACTAGTACTTATTGTTCGATGTATTGTAATATAAAGAAGTATTAATTATATGAACATTGCAAAACAAAAATGAATAATTTCGTTTCGTTTTTACAAATGCTGTTATATATATATATATAAGTAATAAAATATTACATATGTATACATACATATAAATTTAATAAATATTGTCTATTTAGTTTGTCTGAAAAGAGAAAATGCATAAGCATGATGCATCATCATAATTTCTTTATGAGAATAACATACGTGACGGATCGAAAGAGATAACAAATCGTTTAATTATTATTATTGTTATTATTATTATTGAAGAAATTAATTTAATATGAGAGCATCGACACGAACTATAAAGATGAAGAGCAACACAACGATTGTGCGTATTGGGTTCCTACTTTTTCTCTTTAACTTTTATCTTGCACGCACGACTGCTTCCGAGTCTCGTACAATTGCATGTTCAGAAAGAAAAGTGGACAGAGTCAAGAGTTGGTACGATCAAATGCACGCTAATAAATATAGCTTTAAATGGCAATTCGAATATTTTCTCCTCAATATCAATCGATGCAAATCGAGTCAATTTTCAAATATAATTAAGTACTGAGAATGAACATGAAAATGATATTCTACGGGCGTTACTAACATTGGTGTATGTACGGTTGCCAATTTTTAGGGATCATGTGTTGCATACTTTCATTGTATCATTAAAATAATATCGGTAAGTTGATAACCTTATGTAAACATAAATTTAAGAATAAAAATAATAAAAACACTAATATCTAATACTATTAATTAATAATTTGATTGAGTATATGAAAATGACAAGATAATCAGAGTAATTTCTAATATATAAAATTACAGTTTGTTATATGCTTATAAGATTTATATTTTATTTCAATTATTTAATAATCAATAAAAAAAAAGTCAAGTCAAATATGTATGATTACTATTTGTGTCTACTTAATGCTAAAAAGTAAAAACAAAAAATAGTATTAATATACATTTTAACTAAAATTGAATAGAATATTTTCTCTGGAATTGTTACGAGACTCTAATAGGCTCATTTCACTATCGCATAATCGCAAAGTACAACAGGCAACTCTGGATAGTGCGAACGACTAGTGTAAATACAAGAGTCGACTGTTGATTTTATTGCACGAATTATTACGCGCAATTACGCGCAAAGTCGCCAAGTCCGCGGACGGACCGCGGAATTTGAAAGCGTGCCAATGCGAGATACTAGTGTTATATTGCGAGAAAGAAAAATAGAAAAATAAGGAAATAAATAGAGAGAGAGAGAGAGAGATAGAGAGAGAGAGAGAGAGAGAGAGAGAGAAAGCAAATACCTCAAATATTTCAAATAATTACTTATCATTTTTATTGTTATTTTTCCTTCTTTCTATATAATATGTGTTCTCCGTTCGAAAAGATCGTCGTACAAATACAAGTAACTTTTATCTATTGCACGATAAGGTCGTAAATATTTGACACAATGATTCAATTACAAAGAGAGAGAGAGAGAGAGAGAGAGAGAGAGAGATAAAGAAAAAAAGATAAAGAAAAAATAAATTTACAAAAGTTTTTCTAAGCAACTGTTTTTTTTTAAAACATTGATATGTGTAAGAATATTAGAAAGAAAGATTAAGAAATAGAGATAATCAAGAAGAAGTTATATTAAGAAATCGCAAAGTATCACGACGATTCACTTCGTAGACGGTCACCCTGTATAACGAGGCAACTCTTACGTACGGAATAGGGTACCATCTTATTTACGTTAAAGTGGTTGTCGGCCAACTTAGAGAAGCGGCCATCATTCAATCAAGCCGGGAACAATTTAAACAGCCTGATTCACGCAGCGAAATCATTTAATATTTGACGTCAAGCACGATTATCGTATAACGGCCGCGTAATGACCGATTTGTTTGTATAGGTTGCAACAAGCGGCGCCGTAATTTTCAAATAGCGCGTCTGCTGCCATGAGAACGGGACGTCGAAGGGCTACCTCGATACGCTACTTTAATTTACTTCCTTTCCACAAAAAAAAAATATTTTTTTTTTTCATTTTCCTCTGAAATATTTCATCTTTAAAATATATATGCCAATTTTTGTCATTCATTTCTCTATAACGCATACGTATAATACAATATTAATATCCACCTACTACGTTCTTTGATATTCAATTCTTCATTTAACCGGCTTTTTTTTTTTTATTTTCATTTAAAGATCAAGTCGATCGTCTAGAGTCTCGACTTTGCTGTGACTCCGAGAGAGATCTCTAGAAGCGTACTTTTATTAGTACTCTCCTTCTTCTGCCAGCCGGTCGATCCTATTTATAGACACGAATTATCTTCATCCGCCGTAGAACAATACGTCAGCAGGCTGCTCGGCTCGTGAAGAGCTTTCGATAGGAAAATAATAATCGCGTCGATTCATCGCTAGTCGATAGAGAAAACATTCAAAAAAGAGAGAGAGAGAGAGAGAGAGAGAGAAAGAGAGACAAGTCAAATTAAACTCTCTCTCTCTCTTTCTTTCTCTGCTTATGTCTATCTCTGTCTCTTTTACTTTCTCTTTCTTACTCTGTTTTCCTCTCACACATTGCTCGCGGTGAAATTGCCGATTCGAAGGCGTAGGCGAATCACTAAAGATAAATTGTCTATCTCCCTTCCGAGAATTTACGTTCCAAGCACGCCGTACTGTAAGCGCTCTTTTGCGCTATTCGAGGAAAAAAATTTGCTGCTCTCCGTCGATATACGAAGGCGTACGGAAACGTTTTCGAGGAGTACGAGAGTTTTGAAAAAAAAAAAAAAAGAAAAAAAAGAAACAAAAAAGGAAAAAAAAACTAAGAGGGAGAGAATGAGAGATAATTTATTCGGATACGGTTACACACGCACGATGTACGATGACGTCTATGACTGTTTACCGAGGCATGCGATAATATCGTAGTATCTATCTATTTTTATCTAACGCTATCAGTATCTATCTGCCTGTCTCTTTCTCATGCTTTTTACTTGAAGCAACTTGTTTCCCGATTTCAAATCGGTAAGTGTAATAGATTGATGTATAATAAGGAAGAAAAGGAGAGAGAGAGAGAGAGAAAGAAATATAAAGAAAAAGAGAAGAAAAACAAGTTTTTTAATTCTTCTTCTACGTCTATTTTTTTCCTTTTCTATCTCTTTCTCATCGTCATCTTCTCTGTCGTTTTTGTTTCTTTACTCTCTACTTATCTCTTTCTCATCCATTTTACTCAAAGCAATACATTTCCTGATTGGAAATCGGTAAATGTAAAAGATGTACGTAGAAGAAGATAAATAGATAAATAGATAGATAAATAAATAGAGAAAGAGAGAGAGAGAGAGAGAGAAAGAGAAAGAAAGAGGAAGAAATAAAACTTGTCTATTCTTGTTTTTCTTCTAATTCTCTTTCTATACGTGCTTTTTCTAATTCTTCTGCTACATCTGCTTCTTCCACTTCTCATTCTACATCTGTTTCTTCTATTTCTTCTTCTCTCTTATCGTCGTGTACTTTCCGTTTCTCTTTCCACTGTTAACTCGCGAGAAGCTCCAATCGTATCTCCATAACGATTGCACCTGCGGCACAAACGAGTTGTTGTCCACGCATATGCGGTTACTTTACATAAGATATGCGCGTTTAGAGGTGGCTCAAAATAAACTCGTCACGATTCGACACGTACGCTTTACTAAAGAAAGAGAGAGAAAGATAGAAAGAGAATCGTCATTTGAGTTTGATTTATCAACACAATACGATTTGCCTCGAGCTTCCTCTTCGATTCTGTTTTGCTACTTTCTACAATGATTTTTTCGAGTCCATTTTTGTGTATGAAATAAATACACGATAAAGTATTCTCCATTTTTTCGTACTTAATCAATTATGTTTATTTATTTTTTTTTTTTAATATATAACGTAAATTGATCTAATAGTTTCAGTATTATTTTGATTTGCTCAAACTTACAAATGAGCAACAGAATCATTTGAAATAAAAATATAGAAATGTCTAGGTATAATAATATATAACGTTTAAAAGAGCTTCTCGTGTTCCTAAATTTTTGTTTAATATTTGTATCCTTTCTTAAAAGCGATATAATCGTTTAAAATGAAAAACATTTCTAATATAATGATCGATAATGTTTTTAAGGGGATCTTTAATTATGAAATTTTCCTTTAATCTTCTCAGACTTGGTAATGAACGATAATATCGTTAATAATGAGAAACATTAGTTGATTTTAAATTTTGTAACAAGACACGCTGTGTTCTATAATGATAGAGAGAGAGAAAGAGAGAGAGAGAGAGAGAGAGAGTGAGAGAGAGTAAAAGAGAAGAGGAGGGAGATAGACGCGGGAAATATGGTGATATCCACAAGCTAGAGCGCTCAACTAAACGTTAATACTCGTATGGCAAGATCGTAGCACCGAGAGGAGCGTTCATGTTGACACTCGGAAAAAAGATAAGATAAGGAGCGTTAGCGACCAATCGACGCTTCTGTGCGTCTCTTATGCGACGTCACTGTTGCTAAGTTCTCTCCGTCTAAAATGCGTTCAATACTTTACTATATAATTAATATTTTTTTTTTATTAATATTCCTATCACATTAACTCCAGTTAATCAATAATATTCGAAAAATTTGTATTAACATTACAAATAACAAAGTTATGCATAAAACTCTGTTAATCTGTCTGTTTTTATATTTTTATTTAAAGATTCATATTTTTCATAAAATTGTATTATTATTTTATAAATCGGGAAGATCATCAAGATCAAAAATGAAGAAATTTATAACAATCGTAATATCGAAGAAAGTATGATCAAATTAATGGCGAAGAAAGAAGATATGTCATTAATGACAGTGTTTACTATAGAACTTTTTTTATTATTTGTTATTTATAAAATCGCACTCTCCTAACACATTACACAAGAGAAGATAAGATCATAAGACTGTTGAAAATTTATAACACTTATAATATCGAAGAAAGTATGCTAAACATAAATATGATAGCCGAATGTTTTTTCTCGGCGATTTTGAATTATCTGTTATTTCATCGTAATATATTCAAAAGGACGTCATTTATATTTCACTTGAATATTATTTGCTAGACTTCGTTGATCTTTACCGTTCTCTCATTCTTTTACGAGAGCAAGTTCGAGTAATATAAAGATAATACGAACCGTGTGAATTACCTATTACGGTGTTCTCTTATTTCAGGCACGTATAAAATAAATGTACGTATATTTATAACATGCTATCATGAAGGACGAACGAACGTAGAAATACAGTGACTCGCTTTATAATTCGGACACCGTGGCTTTTTAAATATAATAGCATTGTACACATTCTTGCAATTAGAATTGAATAAAAGAGTCTTCTTTTTTCACCAAATAGTATATTCTTTCTAGTTTTCAGAAACATGTGTTTTAATAATTTAATTGACATAATTAACTGTAAATCATAATAGAAATAGCTTACTTTTTTTATTGCAAAAATATTCGAATATCTAATTATGGTAAGAGAACAATATTCTTGTACAAGTTATTAACAAAAATATAAAGATAGTAATTCTAATGTTTAGTTGGATTCCCCTTTTGTTTAACAACATATTGCAATCGATTTAAAATAATGTTTAAAATTATTTTCTTTAAATACTCTGCCAATATCTGTCCCTATTATTCAGTTAAATGTATTTTTAATTTCTCTCTTGTGATATTATTGATGTTTCTTTTATGTTACAATCTAATTCATCCCATAGATCCTTCAATTGCACAAGGTAATCATATTCAAAAAGCCACGATGTCCGAATATTAAAGCAGAGTCATTCTATATTGAAGAATGACTCGTTGATCGTTATCAGTATAATTAGTCGATGGGGGTTCGATACCGTTAAAAATATATTAATAGAAACTATCTTACGGTTCTATATGAATAGATTAAACTTATGTAAGAATTTCTAGAAATTTATTATCAATTATTCTTCGTCTGGATTACGTCTCTCGATAACTTAGGTCAGTAATTAAAAATAAAAATTGTTTTTAATATAAGAAACGCATACATGTATTCGTCATATTTTAACATACATTTCTACGCGACTAGAAATTGAAAACGTATCTTCGGTCTCGTCGAGACCGAGAACTAAGCAAACACTGTTAGTTCGCTTAACTTCGACTCGTAAATAAGATTACATCCGAGTAGACTATGGATTTGCAAACAGTTAGGAGCGTAAATGACATCTTCGATACACGTGCTTTCTTATACGAGTGCATACATCCGACGAGAATCTTCTTGCTCTCTTTATCTCTTTACGCAAGCACCTAAGAAGTAACTAAAGAATCATGTGAGTTACAAAAATATATGGAAATAAGACAAAGAAAACGAAACACGTAGCGATATCTTCGATGGTATATAACTACGCGATAACAGATCTCAAATTTTGTTATTTACAAATATTTGCCATCTCTTCTCCTTCATTTATAAATTAAACGTTTTATTTTATTTTCCTGTTCAAATCTGTGCGCTTTGTTTTATTTATTTTTTAATCTAATTGTTAGCCAAGGATGATAAATGCATCATTTGCGAATTTTATTTAAGGTTGGTTATTCATCATTATTAATTAATTATTTTCACTGTTGAATTAATTTTGAAAATTAATTTAGTAATTGGCAAATAATTCTTTAATCTTTTATGAAAATCGTTATTTGCATGATGAATAGATTTCTTCGACTAAATCGATAGTGTAAACAATTAGAAAATATTTTCAAGCTATGAAACATAATAAAGATTTTTCAAACATATATTTTATAAAAACATCAAAGTTTTTCTCTCTAAATCAGAAAACTATCAAGAAATCGAACTTTATAGGTTTGAGTTAATACGGTAAAACTAAAAATTAAAAAATAGAGAAGTAAAATGTATTTAATCTAGAAAATGTAATTAAACCAGGTAATTTATATAAAGTCACTGCATTTAATTGATGATTATGTTAAGAGATATTTGCAAAAACGCTTACGGCCGTGCATGTTCAATAAATAATTCAAAGATGAATAATCATGATTTACGTACAAATGACATACATGAAAAATTATCCTTTATTGAAGATAAAAAGAAATATGAAAAAAAAAAAACAACTAACTTAAATTCAAAGAATTCTATAACGATATTAGAAAATAGATATTTTTATAATCATTTCCAATTTCAAAAAAGTCATATTTTAAATACAAAGATTATATTCGGTTAAAATCAACTAAAAACAAGTAAAATGATTTTTGAAAGGATAAATAAATATACAAAAATTAATAATAATTTAGAACAATGACTATAATTGACTAATTGATAAAATAACGAACAAATAATGTTGTAGAAATAACATGAAAAATAAAAAATGAAGAAATAAATAAGTATAAAATAAAATGAAGCTGGTAAAAAATAAGATTTTCGGATCGCCGCGCGCAAAGAAGATCGATCGATCGATCGTAATTCGAGGGAAGTCGGCGGGGGCGTCGTGGCGCCACCTGTGCGGTAGCAGGTAGCACTAGGCCCCTCGCGATCATGTGTTTGCTTCAGTATGTTGCGGCCTCTGCTAAAGTGCGGTTGTATCTGTGTGATCGTTGAGTGATTGTTTTTTTTTTCGGTGAGAACGATCGTCATCGTCGTTGTTTCTTCGTCTATCCGATCATTATAATAGTCGGCATCGTTTCTTTACACGCGAATCAAGTAACTACGTCAATTATTAACATAATATAAAAAGTGTAACGTGTGAAACGAGAGCCAAGAAAAAAAGTAACGAATCGATTCGATAGATCGCAAGTGTGTTCGACCTCGTGACCTTCGAATCGTCCGATAATATAGGCGAATCGTGTTTTGTCGGTAGGTACGCGAATCTCGTTCTGAGAGAAAAATTATTAGAAAGAAAACGTAAAGAAAAAGAGAGAACGCGAAAGAAAGAAAGAAAGAAAGAAAGAAAGAAAGAAAGAGAGACACAGGTAGATAGATAAATAAAAAGAGAGCAACAATCTTTTTTTTTACATAGTGTGATCTTATTTGAATTTTTCTTCATTTTCGTAATCCTCGTTAAGTTAGAAGTTTCGCGGTTCTGAGATCGCGTTCTTCCGCGTTCTCCTCATCCCGTGTAAACGCACGCGTGCGCGCGAGCGCGCGTACAACTACTAGTTTCCTCTTTCTTGTTTCTCCGTATCTCTCTCTTTCTTTCTCATTTTCTTTCTCATCATAGTATATAAGAAGAATAAGAAGAAGAAGAAATAGAGACAAGGGATATTTCGCCAATCGCTTCGAGTGAGTGTTATTTTCATATGTTTTTTCGTGGTAACTTCATCGGATATATACCATCGACGCGTGTACGTAAACACAAATAATATATATCAACGAATTAACTTCATTAAGAAAAAGAAGTAAAGAAAGGAAGATAGTACACACAACGTTAATAATCGAAGAAACCAGTGTTTCGTTGGTGTTGCCGGTGTTACTGCACGTAAACCTTTATCGAATACTATCGTCCGTTTCTCACTCTTTCTAATTACATATATATATATATATATATATATATATATATATATATATATATATCTTTCTCTCTCTCTCTCTCTTCCGGCGAAAAGTAGAGAAAGAGAAAGAGGAAAAAGAAGAAGAAGGATAAGAAAAAGAAGAGAAAGAAGAAGAGGGAAAGGACCAAGTTCGCCGACTTTTTCACGAGGATGTCGAGGTAGCCTACCGAGCTCCCTCTGAGCCCTCGCGAAGATACATACTCGCAAAACACATATATACACGTGCACGGAACACACATCGACGTAGCACTCCACTCTCTTTCATCCGCGGGATTGGATTACCATGCTGGACACGGCCACGAGTCACAGGTAACAGAGAACCGTGTGCGCACCCTACCTATCTCTTTCTCTCTCTCTCTCTCTCTTTCTCTCTCTCTCTCTTTCTCTGGCTCACTCTATTTCTCTGTTTTTCTCTTTATCTCTCTTCGTTCTCCCTCTCTTTCGATACACACTCCTCCTCCTTATACTCATTCTCCTTCTCCTCTTCTCTCTTCTTCCTTCGTATATCGACTTGAAGTCATCCTATTCTCTCTCTCTCTCTCTCTCTTTTTAGTCGACTATATCTGTCTATCCTTGTCGCACTCATTCGTATACTTCTCTCCACCATCATCATCTTCTTTTTCTTTCTCTTTTTTCCTCTCTCTCTCTCTCTCTCTCTCTCTCTCTCTCTCTCTCTCTCTTTTTAGTCGACTA
>NW_015148979.1:2977758-3028239 GCF_001465965.1 Polistes dominula | reverse complement strand
TCCCCTTATCTTTCTCTTTTCCCCTCCCTTTCTCTCTCTCTCTCTCCCTTATTCTCTCTCTTATTCCTTCTCTTCCTCCTCTTCTTCTTCTTCTTCTTCTTCTTCTTCTTCTTCTTCTTCTTCTTCTTCTTCTTCTTCTTCTTCTTCTTCTTCTTCTTCTTCTTTTTCTTCGTCTTCTTCTTCTTCCTCCGATCGAGAAATTCGAATCGGGATGCCACGAGCACGCGTTCTCGGATGCTTTCTCACGGTTTTAACCCTTTGCACTCGAGCTATTTTTAGACCTGGTTCTCGGCCAACTTCGATTTCTTCTTTCGATAAGCTCTCGCGTTACTGACTATATAGTGAAAGCTCGAAACCTATTGGATCTATCTATTTATAATGGTTGAAAAAAGATTATTCTTTTTTTTTCGGTTTCTTTTTTTTCCGTATATTTTATTGCTAGATTGACAATAAGTTTAAAGATTTATATCTACTCTTGTCATTTTTTTTTGTATAATCTTAAGCTTCTTCTTTGGAAAGAGATAGAGACATAGATAGAGAGTCACGTATTCTGGACTTTACATACTTATTGTGTACATACATATCTACATACATATGTAGTACTTACTTGGTTATGATGCGAGACGTAAATATTTGAAGTTCACTTTGAATTGTATTCAACACGGCGATAGTTATATGTGTGTATGCATACTTGTATGTATGTATGCATGTACACGGACAAGAGGTTGCCCATTTGATTGTTCGACATATTGACATGTGTCTTTTGTTGTTCAAATAATTACGAAACAGATATAATTAAAGTTAAAATTAAATAGACAGGTTATTTTTTTATTAGTAATTTTTGTTTATGTAATAGTTGATTATATAAAGTGTCCCAGAAAGCTGTTTCACCAAGATAAAGAATGAAAAATAAAAAAAATAAAAATGATATTGATTTATCAATAGAATTTACAATATTTGATTATTTATTTCAAGATATAAGTTATCTGTTGCAACATCGTTAAAAAAGTATAAACCTACGAATTCTTTTTTTTTTTCCAAACACACTCGTAAAAAATAAATTATATAATTTTTCAGTTCGTTAAAGTGACTTTTTCTAACATCTTGTATTACAAATAATATTACACTTATCGTGAATTAAAAAAGTATTAGAAATGAAATTAATTCTTATACAAATATTGTTTAGTATAAAAATTTCACTTTGTTCTCTTTGCAATCTTCCGTTGAAGCACGTTAGAAACGTTTCCACTTCATTCTCAAGTATTTCACCTCTCAAGAAATAACTTTCTTCTTGCTTTGGCCAAAGATAAAAATGATTAACAAGTGATATTTATTTCGAGCACAATGAAAGGTGGACGATTATCGCGATTAATAACGTATATTATGTTTGCTATTATATCACTTTTCAATGATCTTCGTATCGATATATACACGATGTCATCATTATCATAACGAACATCGATAGGCGCCATCGTTACGAAATCATTCTTGTCATTATTCATTAACACGTTTCTTTATCTAATTACATAGCGAGAAACAACACATCGATGACTAAATCTTTTGTATAAATATATCTTCCTTACCATAATTGTTTAGAAATGATAATTATCGTAACTTATTATGATGGTACTTGATACAACAATTTTTGTATTTTTTTTTTCTTTTTCTTTGTTTCGTGAATTTTTTTTTTTCAATATAAATATTTATATTGTTTTCTAATTGATTTGTTCACGTGTGTGCAAAAAAAACAACAAAATTCATTTATTATTATGGAACGACGATTAACAAATAAAAAAAGATTTTGTTTCTGTTTGTTCAACTAATTCTCGCGACATTGGCATAAAAATTGTAGTACGACGAAGAACTCTGTACTTAATAATCTTATTAAGGCGCAACGATCTTCTTTGAGTATTATTACTTCACGGTCAAGAAACTTTATTTGCTTGGTGCTTTAACGAGCGATAACTCTTCGGCGTTTAATCGTTCGGCTCGTCACTCTGACGAACTTTTCGGTGCAAATAAAAAGGTCTTTCGATTGTCTGGATTTTTAAGTCAAATATCTCTTAAATCTTAGGAAATTTTGTGAATATGTTCATAGTCTTATTTGAACATAAAACTTATCTTGCATTAAAACAATCATTTTTTTCTTATCATTTTAAGATTTCAACGAGAAGTCATCTTTGATTTAATCCTGTAATAATTAAAAATATTACAAATATTTTTATGAAACATTGAAAATCATTCTTCAATATATGACAAATAATATAATGGTGGATGGAATAGTTTTCAGTCTATTATTTTTCAAATGTTTTAAGACTATGTTGAAAAATATAATATTGGTTTTAATCTACAGAAAAATAAATATATTTTTATGTTATGTTTAAAACATTTTTCAATCCATTTACATACATACAATATTTCTATTATATTACAACTATATTTTATTATATGGTATAAATATTTAGTGTTAACAATACTCGTATCGTTTTATTATTAAACCGACTGTAAACCACTTTTTTTTTTTTCTTTAAAATCTTGTTGTTTATTATGAAAAATTTCGGGCAATTTACGAAAGAGATTTTCTAATTAAACACTCGCAGAATAATAATCAGGAGAAGAAAACATTGTTTGTTTCTTATCGTATCTATTTACTCCTCGTCTAACTACGTTCAGTATCTTCATAAACACGTAGTAAGCAATACAAGTCGATGATGTTGAGAAGACGAGAATATAAACTTTAGTCTTGCTTCTGCTCAGAAGGATAAAGGTTTCCTTACTTTCTTCTGCTTCATTGACTACCTGGAATCCGAGGACTGTTCTTTCTAACGTAGTTTTCTTTCTCTCTCTCTTTTTTTTATCTATATATCTATCTATCTATATATATGTATACATATCTCTTACTTTTACACAGTTTACATAAAAAAAAACACGTGTTTCTTCGTAGAATCGATAGTTTATTTTACATACTTGTTATTTGTTTGTTTTTATTTTTTTTTTTTTTTTAATTCTAAAAAAGGAATGTTATCGTGTAAGAAAAATCGATATTTTTTGTTGTTGTTGTTGTTTTTTTTAATAAGTAAAGATCTTGTTTGATGTCAATACGTCTAAAAATATCCGACTTTGATGATGTTTATAGAAAAGTCATTTATTAAAACATGCAAACTATTACTAATGAATAGTTATTATCGCTTATAATGAGTATGATATGTATTGTAGATGAAAAAATTGTACTAAAGATAAACTCAAGGATTTATATTATGCATGTATAACTTTTCCATAATTAATAAGTAATTAATTATTATTTGTATACGAGGTGTATCTATAAAATTGAACAAAACTATAACAAAATTTTGAACTAATTTAATGATCAAGTTTATTAAACAATACCAAATTTGCCTTTAAAATTCGTATATATTTGTAAAAGAAACAAATTTATAGTCCGGGCCAAATTACTAAAACGCATTCTATATATTTATCAATTTCTTAATTCTGTAAAATGTATATACTTGAGAGAAATTGTTCGTTAACAAATTTGTCACTTGTACTATTTTTGGTACATACCTGAATTTTGTTCTCTGGCCAAGTAATATTTCAGTCAATGATGAATAAAGTAAAGGAAAACATTTGTTGGCATCGATAAACCTGTGAATAAATAACTTAATAGGTTGGGGAAAAAAAAGTAAATATATAAAAATAAGATTTGTTGATTATTATATTTGCTGAAAAAATAACTTTAGTAAAGAATGTCTTGTTAATTTATTGGAAAAAAAAAAATTGGACGAATGATATTAGATTTTTGCCAAGTTCGGTCGTCCCGAAAATTTGTTCCTTTTTTTGATGATAAGTTAAACAATATTACATGCTTATAATAATTTTCTTTTTTTTTTTTTTTGTATTTTGCGTTATTTTACTCTATATATTTTAACTTTTTTTATACTTAAAATAATTCAACCTACAAAATATTGTGCCCGTAGAATTACTAAATAAAAAGAAGAAACTTTTGAAACGACCTAATATTTAAATATAATAACAAATATTATTTGCAAATAATTATAATAATATCTTAACTGTATTAATAATGTATGCTAAAGATATTGTTTGTTGAGAAATGTTTGGAAAATTTCAATCGGTTTGCAAAGTAACGACACAACATAAATAGAAAGAAAGAAAGAAGGAAAAGAAGCAACATCGGAATCCAAAGTATTCGTGCTTTTTCGCGACCTCTTAACAGAGATTTACTTAACGGAAAGATAAACCGAGAGGAAGGAACGTAAGAGGCTTTCTATCGGGATTCTTTCTCGCGGCACTAACGACCTACGGAGAGCCACTATGAGATTGATTTACGTCGATCCGATGACTCTCGCGTGGCTTCGTGCACAAAGTTTCCTTTGAAAGAGCTTCCTCGTTCTTTCGAAACGAGCCTGGCCCGAGTTACTTTCATTTCCTGCGGTCCGATATTTCTTTTCAATCTGACGATTTAATTACATCTTATTTAATTACATTAATTACACAATAAACAAAGACGTTGCATACTATTTTCTTATTACGAATCAAAAGTGTGTTAAAGATTTATCTTTTAGTTTAATATTTTCTATTTATTATATATTAATATAATTATTATAACTATAATTATATATTAATTATTAAATAAATAATTAATTAATATAATATTATATTATATTAATATTATGTAGTAATTATAATAATAATTTTAAAAAAATATAATATAAAAATATATTATAATATAAAATATACATATTATAAATTTAATAATTAAATATTTCATTACTTTTTAAATAATAAAATTGTATTTATAACAACGAAAAGTGTGTATGATTTTGGATTGAAGTTTTTTGATTTCTTATGTTTGTATTTTATAATATACTTATTATTACAATTTTATATTTATATTTATTATTAGAAATTAGTCAACGGTTTAGCTACATTGGATTATTATTAATAGATCGTCGCCAGATCAATAAAGTCAAGTAATGTCAGCACGATTAATAAAATAGATGGATGACCCCTTTAGAAAAATAAAAATCATGTGCTGTTGACTCCAAAGAGGCGATAAAAAAGACATTCCTTTAGTAGTAGTGAATAGGTGTTAAATGGTGTTTGTAAAGAAGTGACTTGATTCATAAAAGGGAGAATAAACAGACACACTTATTATTAAAATTTGATAATAAAATTATCATATATATGATTAAAAATTATAATATGTACACAGATATATGTATACATATAATTAATGTTACGTATTTAATTTTATAAATATTTTTGTTGAAAAATAACGATTATAAAAAATGTTTAATATAATATTAGAAAATTCCTAATCAACTAATTTTGAGCAAATTCACGCAAATTTTCCATTTTACTTATTCTCGAATCGAAGAACATAAATCTTCGATCGTGTGTGTACGTTGTATGAATAAATCGATCATCCGACCTTGATCGATCGTGCATAAGACTTTATTTTTTCAATCATTTTACTTACGTCACGATATCGTTCTTCTTCTGAACGATTTACACACATTGTGTATTTATAGGTATAATCGATCGGTATTCGAAGAAGATCGATTTTTTTTTAAATATTCGCACGTGTCATGCGGATGTACCGTTACGAAAGGATCTCTTTGTAAGCCAAACGTGATATTTGTACATGCCTCCTCTCTCTCTCTCTCTCTCTTTCTCTTGTACAAATAAACTGACAGTAGAATAGCTTGAAATTCTTACACCGTATAACATTAAAGTGTATTACTTAAATTAATTTCTTATTGTATTGTTTAATCAAAATGATGTTTAGTTAATTTATGATTCATTTGTATTAGAATCTTCGCTATAAATATAAATAAAATTAGTATAAAGTAATTAAATATATATATAATTAATAAAATATAATTACACTAATACGAATAAATTGTACATAATATGAATTATTTTATAAGTAATAAATAACATTATGTTATACGGAAGATTAGAAAAAGAAAAAAGCAGATTTAAAAGTGATAAAGATATGAATAAATTTTGATTCGAAAGCAATGAAATTTTTTTTTTTTTAAACCGGCTCATCCATGAAATACACGAGTGCTCGTACGAATTTTTTTTTTTTGCTTTGTGACCTCGAGACGTTAAAAGAAAAAAAAAAAAAAATTATCACAGAACATCCACGATTATTTTTAGTCTCGAGTGTTATCTTCGCGATAAAAGAAGAAGAAAAAAGAAGAGGAGGGAACAAAAAATGGTGATTTCTAGCTGGTAGAAAAATTTGAACGTAATCGTACGAAGAGAATTTTAGTTTCTATTAATAGACGAAGAAACCGGTTATTTTTGCGAGAGAATTAGAATTAATCGTCGTATATAAATAAAATTCTATCGACGAGTTGTCTAACAATATTCGTTAAAAGTTTTTTCTTTATTTAGATTCAGCAAAATTTGAATAAATTCCCTAGTAGCGCAAAATATTGAAAAATATTGAATACATGTGTATTTTCAGTATTTGTCAATATTTTCTGCTATTAGGATTATTTCTTTTGAATTTATTTCTATCTTTGTTTATTTGTTATATTACATTTTGTATCTTTTCGTTTCTCTCTCTCTCTCTCTCTCTCTCTCTCACGTTTTCTCTTTTCTACATAATTTGTTGCTGAATATATTTTCATTGGCAAGCTTCGTTGGGTTTCCAAACGTGTTATGATTAGATTAAAACAAACTTACAGAAAGTCAATATGTATATGCTCATATGTGAAAAGTTTAATTAACCTTCAAACGAGTTATTCGAATATAATATTCGAAGGTGTCGTTCGTTCACGGAAAAATCATCGATTCTTGGAATGGATAATTTATTACTTTTTTTTTTTTTTTTTGTTAATTTTTTTCTTATTGTTATTCTTTGTCTGACGGGAGTCATCAGAGAGAGAGAGACGGAGAAAAATTAGCTTTCATCTCGTTCGATCGGAGGTCATCTCTCAATAAACATTCTTATGCGCGCGTTTCTCAATGTAAACCGTAAATTCTATCTTATGAATGTTAGAAGAAACTCGAGAATAAACGAAGAAATAGCACTCGGTTTTGTTAACAAGCTTTAATTATTTCAAACCTCAAACGTTAATTTCTCAAACGTTCTCGAAATACATTTCTTTCTTGTCCTTCTTAAGAGACTTAACTTATGCGATTAATTTTATTTCGTCAAATCCGTTTATGCGACAACACGACGAGAATTATCAATTGTTTAAAAGAACGAATAAGAGGATTTTCTAATTTTTTTTTTTTTTATAAAATAAATCATTATTTTTCGTTCTGGTCTAAACGATATCTTACATTTGTTTAACTTTTATTATTTTTTATTTGTCATTCTATTAAACCTGTTATTTATCATATATTTTCCATCTTTTTATTTCATCTTGTATTATAAATTTGTTTTTTCTTTTTTTTCTTTTAATTTTCAAATAGATTTAACAACGTCGAACAAATAGCAAAAATGTTTCAAGATAATTGACATGTCTTGACAGTTTCTTTTACACGTATTCTAAGAACCAACTTATCATAAATATTTTCTTTTTACTTAATTTTTTCTTTCTCGTTCAGAAAAAATAAGGAAAAAAAAAACATAAATGAAAAGAAACATTCGCTATGGATAGACGCAATGGATAAATGGTTAGACGAGGTCGAGAAAAATTTCCGCAAGCATTACTTTTGTATGATGGTCAAATAAATCATAATACATAACTTTAAGTTAATAAATTATTCTTTTATAAATAATAAAAAAAAAAAAAAAAATAAATGTGCGTACATAAAATTAGACTCGTTTAGACTATTTATTAGAGAATATGTTGAATACGAAGAAGCAACGAATATCATCTTGGTCTGTTTGGCATCGTTCATCGTAGAATTCAAAGAGCTTGGAAAGAATCACTCGAGTCAGCTGGCAATATAATGCGATGGCCTTCGCGACTATCGAACGTTAACCCGAGTGAACGAACGAATGTAAGAGAGGAGAGAATCATAGTTGGAGTAATTCCTCAAGAGCATGGAAAGTGAAAACGCGTCATCATTACAAACGCAGCAATTTACGTAGCTCACCTATCGTTCAGAATAAATATTTATTTGTACGTTCGATTCTTCTTTTAATTCGATTCGATATAAAAAAAAAAAAAAAATAAAAAGGGTGAAAGAGGGAGAGAAAGCCATCCAGACAAAGTTGAGAAAAATACCTAATTAAAATTGTCGAGAGAGTTATCTACTATTAAACACATATATAATAAATATATATATATATGTACTTATGCATGTGAGAAATTGTAACGGATATTGCCAGTCATGAATTATTTATTTTCTATGTTTTTATCTCGTGTCATGTCTCTTTATTAGAATCTTTAATCAATTCGATTACACGAGTATCTGTATAGTTAGAGCTTTCTAATGAATTTCCTAATTGCGATTGCAAATGGGACATCGTTGAAAATATTTATTCTTTTTATTAGAATTACTGGATTATCTAAAAAAAAAAAAAAAAAAGTAGTCGATTAATTAATTGATTAAAAGCTACATTAAAAATTAGAAATTCATTAGATTTATCGAGAACGGCATTAAAATAGTGATTTTTTTGTTCTCTTTTTTTTTCTCTTCTCTCTCCTGTTATTAAATGTGATTTCATGAAATGTGTTTCACGAATGTGAATTACGTTTATAAAAATAGAATTTTATCTTTATCAAACAATGTCTCGTAGCTCGTTATGCAAGACTCTACATCACTTAGCATTCTTTCCTTCCGTTTGCTCGCAAACTTAACAACTCGATAATATTTACTAAAAACTGTGCGACCTCTAGCGTTTAAATTTGCTCGAATTTGTGAAAAAAAAAAAAATACAGATCGTTATATTATCATTTTTACTTACGTACTTTTTAAAGTATTTTGTAATGAAGTTGACTTTTTATATGACGCTTACAAAAAAATATTATAAAATATATACTTTGTAGTATAAAATTGTTACTAATATAACTAATTATATTATACTAATGATAAATATAATATATACTCCAGATAAATCAATAATTAATTTTCTGATGTGAAAGATAAAATATAACGTAAAAAATATGAACTTATAATTTGTTTATTAAAGTGCTAATTAATAAAGTAATTAACATTTATTAAAATAAATTATATATATATATATGTCTCTTTACCAACTTTTTGGATATTTATTTGTATTTAATTTTAACAATCTTCTTTAAATAATAAAGTCAGTTTTAACATATGAAAGATATCGTGAAAATATTTTTTATAACACACACAGTGGATTAAACAGTTGTAAAGTAATATATAAAACAAAAGTTCTATAATGAATAGTAATTCAGCATATTATCATATTTTGTTCTATTGTAAATATTGAAATTTTTAAGCAAACAGAATGTATATGTCAACGATCAATGAAAATTACGTTCGTAATGAAAAATTGAAAACATTCGTAAAAAGAATGAAAACGTAATATCACAATTAGTTTTGATTTAATGAATATTCTTCCGAAATCGTTTTTTCTTACGTTCCTCGTATTTAAATTGCCTTTTATTCTACTTTGAAAAGCTTAAAACGCGAAAGAGAGAGAGAGAGAGAAAGAGAAAAGATTCAAGTAATGTGCCTTACATCAAATAACAACGCGTTGAACGTAAATAAGCATTAAATAACGAGAGTGCTCTCACGTGCAGCAACCATCGACGATGACGTAGTTTGGAGAGCCACGCGAGATCACGAGCACGATGTTCCTTTCATCTGAGAACTCGATTAACGATCCAAGGATGTGTTTAATAAAACAACGTGACACTACTTATCGTTCACTTTTCCCTTTTTTTCTTTTCATTTCTTTCATCGAAACTTTCCATTGATTATTATCTCGTATTATCAAGGAATAATAATGTTCAACGATATATTATTGAACCCTTTTGTTATGGGACGTTTATGACAAAACATGATCGTTGTGGATCAGCCAACGTGTTATTTATCAGTCGACAATCTGATACAAAATGCTATGACATACAACATTTTAAGAAACATTTTTATTGCATTTTACAATTTAATTTATTTTAGTAACTAAAGTTTATTTTTTTTTTTTTTAATATAAACAATTTTTATAGAAAGTACGAAATAAAAGTATAACGTAGTATGAACGTATACCTATATACGCTCTTTGTGTATGAGTTTTCATTTTCCAAATACGTATATATATATATATATATACATTTTTCGAAACGAAAAAGTTATGAAGTAATTATTATTAGTTTTTAAAATTAATAAACAAGAAAAGAAAAGACAAACATATTGAAAATTATATTCATTCAAACGTTTTAAACATGTTCCCGCCAGTATGTGTCATCGATGGTGCATGCATGGTTGTCCTATTCAGCAACTTGTACCACTAGTAGTGTAAGCATGACTGTCCCATTGGACGGCTTGTACCATTCGTGATATAAGCGTATTAATTCAATTCATTTAATTCAAATCAGCATCGTCCGGTTGAGAAAAATACAAGTAATAGAGCCGCCTGACGCAGTGACATACAAAATATGATTCCTGATCATATAACATGTTGAACTCGTTGAAGAAATTCTGTCTTTTTTTTTCTTTTTTTGTCAGTAAAATTATTTTAATTTCATTTGAGTAAATCGTATAAATCTTTATTTATATCAATAAAGAAACACATTATGAATAAATAATCGAAAGATAAATCGAACGTTAGACGAAAGTTTAGATAACGGACATTGTATCTAGTTACTAAAATAACTCAGAAGTTATGTCGTCAAGGTATATACGCGTATGCTTATTAAATCAACCTGTACTTTGCGTTATCCATTTTCTTGTTTGCGAAACGAAATACCGAAGCGATTTAAAGTACTGGCCGGAGGCTGAAAAAGAAAAAGATAATCCCACGTAAATTTGTGCGGGGATAAAAGGGAAAGAGAAAATTAGAGAAAGACAGTATTATGAAGCTTCTCAGAGAAGAAAGAGAACTGTAAAATATGTGTACATTCTCAACTACCATTACCTTCCTACCCTGGAAATCCAGTTATTCTTATAACTATAAGGATGTGTAAAAGAAATAAAAACCATATATAAACTATCGATCAAAATTATTTTATCGCGTAGAAAAATATTGAACATTTTCAGAATAAATAATAGAAACAAATAGCCAGTTCGTTTATCTTCATGACAAAAATTATACAAATAAATTTGTCTTATTAATAATCTCGCAATAAAATGAAGCAAAATTTATAGAATACCTAGGAAAAATAATTCAATTTTATCTTCATAAAAATTGATTATGGCATTCATTCAAGCCAACTTTTTATCATTTTTTAAGGTAGTTAAATAATTTGTATCGATAATCAAATTGTGGATTGCCTGGAAATTTAGTGCCGATTTTATGAAATTCAAAAGCAACATTATTATTATATTTATTTATAGATGTACTGATGATTTTGACAATGAACTAAGTGAACAAATTGAAAAAATATATTTTATGATATAAATTATTGTAAAAAAAAAAAACAATTAATTATAAAATCAATTTTTTTTTTTGAATGTTTAACTTATTATTACTTCACTGTCATAATTACCGACACATTTATTCGACATATATTTTAATTTGGGTATATTTGAATGAAATATTATTGACTCTAGAAAACAATAAGATAAAAATAGAAAATTGCAAGATGTATAAATCGATATAAACTCCTCGGACAACCAATTATATTGGATATAAAGAATAAGAGAAAGATAATACGATGAGAGCGAAACTTATGCGAATCCTCGATCATTTGCTTTCTTCTTCTCTTGTTCATCTCTTTGTCCGTTCTTTGCGGAGAAGAACGACGATGAAAATAACCCCATCAGTATAGAATATTACAGCATTTCGTGCCGATCGTGAGTAAGAGAGAAAGAAACGAGCCGTGTTAGAGTTAGAGTTAGAATCAAAGAAAGAGATAGAGAGAAAGAGAGAGAGGAGAGAAGCGGAAATGAAAAAAAAATAAATATTCTGAATAAGAGGAAAGTAAAAATTTATTAATAGATATACGAGTAGATAAATATTTTGATCTTAATAATGATATCGAAATTAAAGATATTTAATTGTTCAAAAGAAAGAAAGAGAAAAAAGGAAGATAATGTAAATCTTCAACGAAAAATAAAGTATGATAAATAATTTTAACACATTGACACCTGGCCCCGCAAAAACGCGGGTTTCTGAGACTGTCGCTTGAGCGCCGGCTCCGCGAAAACGCGGGTTTCCGAGTTTGTCGCTTGAGTAGCTGCCCCACGATGGCGCTCAGGCTTTAAATGTCTCTTAGGTCGCTGGCTAGCAATGTATTAAAATAAAAAATAAAAAAAGGACATTTTTTTCAGTATATTTATATATAATGAGAAAAACAAACATTAACACTTTGAGCGCCACGCTAATTTTCAAGGAAGTTCCATTTAAGTCACGCTCATTTTTAAGGAATTCCTTGCAGACCACGCTCGCCGCGATTGTTTCTTATCGCAGTTGAGGATTGTTTGCATTAAGAATGAGATGTATATAGGCATTCCAATTCTCTTTTGTTTGTTTTATCGTTTGGTTTGCTAGATAAGATTTTATCAAAATGGATTTTTGTCTGATTTTCCTTTTACAACAAAAAAGTTCATTTGTTTTTGGACTCGTGCAGACAAAAATTATCTTGGGACTGACGCGGCCTAACGGAAAGTCTTAAATCCGCCACCGATAGCAGACGCGGCCTAAACGGAAAGTCTAAAATGAAGTTTAATATAAAAGATTATTTTTGATATTAACATTTAACGTGCTTTATTCGTTTATTATTAAATTAACAAAATGAATTTGAACAATATATTTTTACGAAGGTACTAACCGTCCTTTGTATAAAGAAATAGTTAAGAAAGAGGATAAGTATAATGTTTCATAAAGATAAACCTTGGTGGTTTGGTTGACAGAAACGATAATTCAAGTACGTACGCGATAGTTGACGTACTCCTGCTAATGAGAAAATCAAGTTTCACTACGAGTACACGCAATTACGTAAAACCAACTACTGTGGCCGATTCGAGAACATTTTATTAGCGAGTTCGAGAAATTTACGGCCATCACTTCCGTACATGCTCTAATTAACTTTTTGTCTGTTAAAAACAATAGTTTCTTTATGGCTCTATTTGTCACTCGACATTATCCAATTTAAATTATGTAACATCTATTAACAAATACAAATTTATTTAATACAAATCGATCTTTTTAATCGTAAAATAAATAATTTATTATCTTTAATAATTATTTTAGTTAATTTATTTATTCGACGTTATTAATCATTCTTTATATTTAATATATTTTATATGTTTAACTCTTTTCGGACGTATTCAATTTGGACATGAGTGTCATAGTGGTTGGAATTAATTTATATATATATATATATAAAATGAAAACTGTTTTTTGTATGGTGGCTGAGAGTAGACACGCGTCCAAAAAGAGTTAATATTTAATCGAAAATAAATAATCGAAAAATATATGTATTAGCTATAAAAACCAATGAGATAACGATTATTACGGTCGTGAAAATCAAACGAAGAGGTATGAGTTGTAATAATCGATAGAAGAGTGTATATGCATTCGCTCGACAAGATTAACAATCGGAAGTACCAAGTCGATATGCTCGCCACAACTTATCCAAGCCACATCTGGTTCTAATGTCTTCTTCTTTTTCATCTTCATCTTCTTCTTCGTCATCCGTCGTGTCATACGAGTGTACGCGCGCGCGCGCACACACGTGTACGAATGACACACGTAAATGTACTCCTTGAGTCTCTTTCACGGACAAGATAGTGTTCACTATCTCACGTATAAAAAGGAGTAGGAAGTATGTTGTACGTTGCCAGCTTGTCTGCCAAGAAAGTTCGTGCCGAAGAGTTCCGAAGTTTACCGAGATTTTCCGATTTCATTGGAGGAGAACACACGTGTGGTACTCCTCGTATGAGTATAATCATTTTTTTTCAATGTTTATTTGTATGTGTACGTGTAGAAAATGATCTTTCTTTCTCTCTCACGCAAGAAACGTATGTACGAGGCCAGTTCCATAAAGTCGTTGTAAACGTCAATTACGCAATGACGTAATATAATAATGAACATTGTCCCTGATGATGGAGATTCCAACGTATACCACCACCTAGTGATTTCTTATTAACGCCCATTTGTAAGACCATAAAAATGTTCTTTGGTTATGGTCGATTTTTAGATATAAAAATGTAATAATCGTACAAAGCTAAATCTTTTAATATTATATTTGTATTACAAATGTATATCTTATACATTCGATATTGACAATTATAATTTAGCAACTGAAAAGAAAAATGGTAAAAGTAACGGTTTGAATCTTTTTTTTTAATTTAAGAAAAGTATCGAGATAATTTAAGATAAACATTAAACAATGTCGGATTTGCAGTTATGAATTTATCTTAAATTTAAGGTTTAAATTCTAATTACAAAATTTTGTTCAAATATTATTTATACCCCTTTTCTTTTCAATCATTTAAAATCAATACTTTTTTTTGAGATAATATATACATATGCACACGTTTAAAATAGAAGAAACGGCGAAGGTTAAACGATTTAATTTTTCAAACAAAATAAGAACATGTCGTTCATGACGATAACTTTCTGCATCGCTATGTAACTTTAAAATCGCACAATCACGTATTTTATTTAATTTTTTTTTTTTTTCATATGACAAAATTATTAGTTCGTGTCCGAAGGTTAATACTTTAATGTTAACATAAGTTATATATGAAAAAGCATAAGTATTATTTTTTAGTATTATATAATTCTATTTTTAAACTCGAACGTATTTAAATAAAAAAACCGCTTATACTCGTATTATAAATGTAATTATATGTAAAACTGGTTAATTCTAGAATTAACAATGTAAATTTCATGGAACGTTTTGTTCAACATTTTTTTACATTTTTGTCTATACGATTTAATTACATATTCACACAATGATTGCGTATAATTTCTATTAGTTGAATTGAAAAGAAATATAGAAAGAGGGGGGGAGGAGGTGGGAAGAGGGAAGTTAAGGAGAAAAGAAAAAAAAGTAGGAAATAAAGTAAAAGAAAAAATAGAAGGAAAAGAAGAAAGAAAAGTTGTCGATCAGCTTGGTTGTAAGAAACTGGGAGTAAACTAAACCTACCGGTCCTACAGCTGCTTGCCTTCGTTCTCATAGCTACTACTATTACTATTACTACCACCACTACTACTATTACTATTACTACCACTACTACTGCTATCACTACTGCTACTACTACTACTACTACACTATTACATTATAGTATATGTTAGTTATACACCTGCAAGAAAATTATTCGTGTCTTTGTGAAGATCACCACACAGTTCTTTTTATTTTTCTCTCTTTGTTTTATCCGATACATCGTGCTTAGGGATAGTAAAATCATCCACGCCCTTTCTCTTTCAAATCTCTTCTTTGTACCAACGTGGGTGTTCTCTTGCATCTTTCACATACACACGTACAAATAATATACACGCGAATGTAACATTCATATAAGTGTAAAAAAATATCTTTTGCCCGAAGCGTACCAACTAATCGTTTCCTTTCGTGTATTTTCTTCTTTCCCTTTCTTTCTTTAAGTGTGCGTGAATTATACTTAAGCAGTATACGTGTGTAAAACGTAGTTTGGCTCGTTCATTCAGAAATCGCGTGTGAAAAACGCGCGAAAAAAATGAACACGTGAGAACGAAGAGAAAGGATCGAACAGAGTTTCTGCCGGCGGCTACTATACTTTGCGGCCCTTGCTCGTGCGAGTTATTATCGTTAGTGGTAGCGGAGAGAAGTTCTTGAAAAAAAAACAAAAAACAAGAAAAATGTAAATTTGACTTTTTTCTTAACTTTTTTTTCTCCCTTTAATGCGTCACATCTGTTAAATCTTAGAAAAAGTGTATTAACTTTTTGTCTTCTTTTTTTTTTTTTTAACTTATCATCATGTGTCTAAGTGTAAAATATTTTTTAAGGAAAATAACATATATATGTATATATATCAAATGTATTTATCTATTTTGCAAAATTCATATGCAACGTAGATTTTGTTGAACGTTTTCCTTGTAAAGTTTTATTTGAAATTTGTTACATTTTTTATTTTTTTTTAACAATTTCATTATATATCGACGTAATGTTTAATTTTCATTTAAAAAAAAAAAAAAAACTAATTTATTTATATCGTTTTATTTTATTTTATTTATTTGTTTAATTTTTGTTTTGTTTTGTTTTTGTTTTTTTTAATTTGAACGGATACAGGAACACTTTTAATCAGTAAAAAGACAATAAAAGAAGAAAAACGGAAGCATTCCAGGGAAACTCGTGTGCCTTATTTACACGAGTAAGACCCGATAAGTCTTCCATTACGATAACGAGCGTAGAGAGACAACAGCTTATTACCTTTGACGGCTGAAACGAGATACTCGCGAGATAAATCTGATCCTTATGCTCTTTTTATTCTTACCCCTTTTCCTTCCTTCCGTTTATAATCGAACTCGTAACTCGCATTTTTATCGCTCTACCGAGCCGGTTGCGTAATTAAAGGGTGATGGTTCTTTCGAAGAAGAGAGTACGGATGGGGGAGGACAGATGAAATTAAACAAGAACGAAAAGTTGTTTCTTAAATATATTACTTGTATTTTTCTCTTTTTATTATCTTCTTTCTTTCTTTCTTTCATTCTTTCTTTCTTTTTTAACATTTTCACTACAATATTGACTCGTAACAATTTACATGATTCATTTCGGATATTTGTACAAACATTTATAAAATATATAATCCTGTAATCTTTCATGTTTTACTTAAAATCATTAAAAAAAAAAAAAAAGAATTATTAAAATAACCACTAAGTTAATAAAACAATGATATAAACATTTAATATTTTTTACGAAATTAAAATTAAAATTTATTAATATACATTGGAATTGTTTAGAATTACAATTATTTTAATCAGTAATAAAATGATTTGATCGGAATGATATTAATTTAAATTAAAGTTGACTGTTTCTTAATTTATTTTATAACAAAGAAAGAAAAAGTGAAAACAAATCGATTAAAATCGTTGGCGTGCCAACGACGGCTGACATAATCCGAGACTGTTGTGGTCCGAGCTCGAACGTGATTAGAAATCCGTGAGTGTCACTTTAATTGACGTAATTACGTTTTACGGTAGTGACTGGACATGATCGAGCTTTGACAGGCTTGACACGTGCCAACAGGTGTATGTTTTCTTGTAAAAATGAGAAACACCTCGCGAAACGAATATTGAAGTTATAAATAATAAACTTACGTATGTTTTTATTTTATAGAAATTTTTTCAATGTTCGTCAACTTTTAAAAAGAGGGATACTTTTAAGTATAAGTATAACGAACAGAAAAATAAGATATTTTATCGTTAAAACGTAAAGATTATTTTTTTAAATAACAATCCAATCTAGATCAATTATTAATTAATTTCGTTATCCGATTAATCTTGTTTAAAATATTTATTTCATAATATTTAATGTAACGTGTGGCCCCTAATCCTAGGAAGGGAAATATTTGATAAATGTTCCGCAATGTGTTTCTTTAGAAGTTTTTCTGACACGTGTCGATTTTTCTTTCTATCGAGAATTTTCTTATGGCGTATATCACTCTAATGAATCATTCTTCAAAGCCCGTTATTTAAAGCAATCACTCGTTTGATGCTAATAGCGTTGCATTTTCTCTTACGCGAAAGGCCACCCGCCCTACGTCCTTCACCATCTATCGTCCTTCGTTCTAACCTTGTACCCTTGCCAGCTTAACACCCTGCGCTCAATTATTTCATTGAGGATATTATTCTGAATATTTACGTGTTTTTCTCGCGTAAATAACTAATTAATTATAAAATAATTAACTATTTTATCTGTAGGTAATCTTTCAATGTTTTTAAGACTATCAATGTCAAGGCTTGTGAATATCGGTCATTTAACTTTTCGTTCTCGTTTTTCCAAGATATTATCAGCTGTTTTTCTCTTTTTCAACTTGTTAAAAATAAAATTACTTACAATATCTTCCAACACGCACATGTTTATTTTCATATAACATACATAAGTATCGATATCAATTTATGCTCCATTATCAAGCAAATATTCAATATCTAAAGACACACCCACGTGTTTCACACTCTAATGCACGCACCAATGATTTCTATTCGTATTTAACATGTAACGTTGTCGATCTTGATTTCAGGTGGCCGTTAGCAGCAGTTCAGGGTGAAACTGTGAAGAGTACGGATTGGCAGCAGTATGAATACAAAATAGCACTGAGACATCGACTATCTTACTGCTGAGGCCATTTTGCCATGTTGTTTAGGTAAAGATTAAATCCAGAATCGATCGATTATTTAAAAAGCTCATTTAAATTTATTACATTCATGCATATACACGTGTATATGCACGAATACGTACATTATATGTATGTATATGTTGTATGTATTAGAAATTAATTAATGTCATTTTTATTGACTTAACGAATGATAGGATGAACCATCGGAAATAAATTTAAATAAAAAAAAACAGAAAAACATATTTTCAATAAAAAGTATCTTAATGTGATGATTAATACTTTTTCCAATTAATACTCCAATTATTTCTTTCTGTCAACAAAATTACGAGATATATTAGAATGATCTGTTTCGGATGGTTCATTCTGTAGAAATATTCTCCATTTAAATTATAAATTTATAAAATTCAGAATAATAGATATTTGAAATAATTATATTTGATTTAATTTAAAACGAAATATACTTGCATGTAAATGTTCAATTTTGATTGTTATAAACAAATATATTATATCTAGGTAAAAATGTATTCATGAAATATCTATTGTCTAGAATTATACAAATTTATAATTTATAGATATAGGGTACCCTATTTGAAATGTAATTATTTTCTTTCTTATTCAACAAAATATTTCATATCAAATGCGTATCGTTCGTGAAAAAGACAAGCAGCTTGTCGTTCTCAAGCAAACGATATTATAAATACATCTTATCGATGAACATTGCCGTGCTATTTTAACGAGTTATCTCGAACTACGTCCGCCATGAAGCAGCAAACACGTCCGATTTCCTCTCTTTCTTTCTCTTTTTCATTTTTTTATCACTCCCTCTCTCTCTCTCTCTCTCTCTCTCTCTCTCTTTCTCTCTCTCTCTCTCTCTTTCTCTATTTTTCCCGCTCTCTTTCTAACTTATAAAAGAGCACAAACGTGACGTGGATACGATGAATATGCGAGGAACGAGAGAAGAGTGTAATACTCAGATATTACGATCCTCTACGCCGCGGCCGCATAGAACTAACATGATGAAAAACCGCGAACGATGTGCGCACGCGCGTGCGTAAACAGACTATGTATTCTCGCGCAAATGAATCTAGAGATCCACTTCAGAAAGAGAATCACAACACAACAACACAATAACATGCATCTTACTGAATATTGTAAATCTACAAGTAAATTTTTTTGTTTTCAAATATTATGCAATTTTTTTTTACTGATCCATATAACTGTCGTAACAAGTTGTTTAAATAAGAGTTCGTAATAATTTGTCATTTTATTGAATTATATTTTGAGTATCGTTAACGATAAAATATGATAATAATTAATAGAATTTAAAAATAACTTTACGATAATACGCTTCTCGTATATATTATCTTTAAATTATTTTTTATGTCTATATATTTAAATTAATTTATTATAGATATTAAATATAATTACAATTACTGCAAAAAATAATAATTCTCATTTATAAAATGAAAGTTGACTTAAATTGATTTATAAATATTATACTTAAGTTATTTGGTTATTATTAATTAATATTATTTGTGATTATATATATATATATATATATATATATATATACCACAGAAGAAATACGAGATTGTCTATTATTATTATACTACATGCTTGAAATAATATTTAAATATTGTTGTCATTTTATTATCCTTTTCACGGATTCGAGTCATCTTTTTATGAACATCTTTTCACATCTATCCAATACTACCAAAGAGGTCGAGTCTTTTTACCTTCTCTCTGGTTACAACAGCACATAGTATTTGTTTTTCCGAACGGATCACATCCATCCATTTTATTAAACCGTGCCCACATTGCTTGACTTTAGTTATCTGACGGGAAATAGTAATCCAACGCGACTAACATAAGCAGTTGACTGAAATTATAGTACTAATAACTTCTTGATTGAGTATAATAAGAAAATAAATAATTATATATATTTTGCGTAGAAAGTAAAAAAAGTGTGTTTTAAAATGATCTATTTGTATTATTTGTTATTGAAATTTTTCTTAGCTTTCTTTAAGTCACAATATGTTTATATATACATATACATGCTTACATTTAGATACAGATAGAAGGATAACATTATAAGAATAAATTGTTTAACTGCTCGAAACGTTACATTGTATGAGTCGACTCCCACGAGTAGCAATTCAGGTATCAGTACGGTCACTTGACGTTTCTTAAATTAGAGACCCCTAAGCGCCCACGCTGTGAACTCTGATGGATGGCTCATTCGAGAACAGAATGACAATGACTCGTGAAAAAAAAGGAAGTTCCGGGGTGACGGGGAAATGACGTTCTTTATTCTCAATAACAATAAACTTATTCGTTCGTTCGTTTTGTCCTATAGAATATTAACAGGTTAGAATTACGTTATTTACCGTGAAATATAATAAATGATCTTATATCTCGTATCTGTATGATCATAATTACGAAGGATATTAATTATAAATAATCATAAGATATAAATATAATATTAAAAAGAATTCAATTGAAATCAACTTTGAAAAAAAAAAAGAAAAAAGAAATAAATGATCATAAACGATAAAGAAATTGAGAGTAAATGAAAATAAATCGTTTAAATTAAAAATATAGGTTTAGAAATTTGTATCAGTTTCCTCTTATCATTTTCTCTTACTTGTTTCTCATTTCTCGGATTCGTATAACTAATCGATTCGTCTTAAAAAAAAAAAAAAATCGTTTGAATAATGAATAGCGTCATATCAAGACTGATGCAAAAGTTATTAGATTTACGACAGCGAAGAATCTTTCAACGCAAAACGTAAATGACGGAATACTAAGTCAACTAACAATAAGTTATTCTTTGTAATTATAGACGAATTCATTAAAAATTCAACTATAGCGTTAAAAATTTGCCTAGACAAGTATTTCCTCGCTGCATATATTAGCCTCGCGTCGTCGCATAATTTCGATTCTCTTGCACATCCGATTAGGTAAATTTTATAAAAACATCGACTTTGAGCTCGTAAAAAGATTTTACAAATAATTTTCATTTCATACTTATAATAAAATGTAAACGTAAACGTATAAGTAATCATAGTTATTATCGAAACGAATTAAATTTACAAAAAAAAAAAAAAATCAGCTATGCGTATAAAACGAATTAATCAATTTTTCAATTCTTTAATATATATACGTATTTATTTTTTATTTATAAAAAATGTATTATATTAGTTATTTATATAGATACTGTATAAAATTAATTGATCATAATTTAATAAGAAATTAAATTACATAACGTTAATACGTTTCAAATCTTACAATTTTGCAATATATTACACATATTTAAGGATTAAGGAAATGAAAAGAACAATAAAAAAAAAAGTCATGAAATTATGTCAGATAGAGCAAAACTCACATTCATATTCTTCGAACATAATCACACAATTATTCTCTGAAGCGATTTAGAAGAAAGCAAGGCATCCTCAGTATCATTAAAATATTCTCGGAAACGTTAGAGACAAATAGGGGGGCGGGGGAAAAGTATATACTTATAAAACGTGTATACAATAGATACAATTCATTATCATAAGCGTTGAGTTTGATCCCGAATAGTAGTTGTTAATCGTAGTTATAATAAAACGTCCTAGTTTGAATTCGATATATCAGTTATCTTCATTTGTTGTCGATTAAAGCTGAACGAACTAACGAATGATCTTAATGAGCAGCATTCTCTTTCGCGCATGTAATCGTCTCGACTGATTTAACGAGCACCATCTTTTTATACTTACAATCGTGGCTAATAAGTGTCATTGTTACTAAATTAGTGCTCGCGTCGTTCGGTGAAGAAGAAGAAAAAGAAAAAGATGAGATGAAATAAGAGATGAAGAAGGGGGAAAGAAGTAGTATTATACATAGTGGCGCACAGACCAGTCTGTGATTCTAACAATTGAAATTCGCCACCATTCGTTGCTCTTAATTGTGCTTATGTATAGAGACCGCTCACATTACTGGCCTAGAAGTACCGAAATAGACGTTTACATCACGTGCATTAGAAAAACGTCATTGCAGTGGCTCTCAATCGTGTCATATCTTTCATCGGAACGTCTTATCTTTATAGATAAATAATAAAAATAGAATATTACATTTTCAGATTATGATAATAGACCAAAAAAAAAAATGAACAAATAGATAATATATTTATTTATTTAATTTCTTTTCTTATTAATAGTTAATCGATGATAAAGATCTGTTTCTGTTCACCAGAACGATCGGACATCTAAGCAACCCCTTTTCATTCCCTTTTCTTCTTTACCCCATTTCAGCTCAACGTTATTTTCACCGCATTATATATTGTTATTTTTCCTTTTCTTTCTTTCTTTCTTTCTTTCTTTCTTTCTTTCTTTTTTCTCATTGGTTTTCAACTACTGTTGCTCCTGAAGGTGCATAGTGTATCGCGTTACATTCATCTATGTAACTTTATAATGCGGTCGACTATTTCCCAGTCCCAATCGTAAACCGCAACGTCGTGTGTCGGTAGTCGCGATCGACTCTAGCACATGCTCTCAAAGTGGTCAGAAACTTGGCGGATCATTTAAATATTCTCAGGCGTGCGAGTGAAAGAGAGAAAAACAGAGAGAGAGAGAGAGAGAGAGACAGAGAGAGATAACTTATGATTTACGCATGGTTACGTAACAAGTAACATGAATTATGGCCGAGTCAAGCAAGTGAAATTAGAAATTCTATGTGTCGGAATAAATGATCGTTATTTCTTTCTTCGTTGGTGTAAAAGTATTTCGTCAGCCGTGTCTTTTTCATGATGCTGGAGTTTCATTTTCCAAAGAAACGGTAGTCACGATGAATATCATTTTTTTGTTTCTCTACATCTTATTTAGTTGTTTATCACTATCTTCAACTATATTTGTTTCTTTTTTGTGTTTTCGACAAAAAATTTAATTTTATTAAACAATCTGGATTCATTGATCTAATTAAGTTAGTAATTAGTTCATCTTAGATTGAATAATGCTACAACAGTTTAAAACTCTTTGGACTTAAAAAATTCTTGTTTGTCTCTGCTATTGATTTTAGTACGTAAAAGAAAATTTGTAAGGAACGTAGAATTAAGATATAACTCCTCTCATGGAGGAAGTGTTGAAAGTTACGGGCCTAGAAATATGATATTCACATAGATACAGCGGTACATGGAAAACTACCTGCGGTCCCGGTTTATTAATACAGGACATATAATCGTAGTAGCAACCCTCGCAACAAAGTGAATCGCCTGAGCCCTAAACTTCAAACACTCTATTTCTGGAATATAATGAACCTTCTTAAGGATGGGTCATATAACCAAGGAAATAATATGTTTTGTGGTAATAGGAGAACAGTATGAAATCATTAATCGTGTAAAAATATTATAAAATTCCTAGAACTTGCAACATGCTAAGTAACAAAGTTCAACAAAAGTTTTCCTCTCCCGTTCAATCACGGTCATAATCTTTCCTCGAAGGACATCTTATTTATTCTTACGCAACGAATAAGAAACGTTCATGACAAATGAGGCACGTTCCTCCCTTCCGTAACATCCTTTTTGGGTAGAAACTTCATTTCCTTTTCCATAGGGTTCGTAAGCGATCATCCCACGTATATATAAAGGCATCATGTTTCTTGCTTCATCACTTAATATTTATTGTTAATGTTGCTTATTAGTGTTTATTCGTGTTTAGTGTTTGTTCGTTACGTATTCGTCACTTACTTTGCTACTTCAGAGTTTTATTCGCTTTACTCTTCTTCAATTCTAATCTCGAGTGTTACAATTCTATAGCAATTCCGGTTGTAAGGTAAGATATTCCAGTTTAATCGTTGTACTATCTATTCAACGTTTGTATAGATAAAATTGAACATCCGATGTATCGATTTGTCGAACGATAAGGCTTTTAAATATAATTTTTACTTTAGATTAGTGTTAACTGCCTACATACATAAATATAAAAGCAAAACAAAATATAAATATTTAGAAAGTATACATTACTATCAGTCAGTTAGTTAGTAGTCCATATCGAAGAACATTTCAAGTAACTTTAATAACATTAACGGCATATTACTCAATAATTATCGATCATCCGTTAAGCGCATCATCGATTTTATGTTAATTTACACTCAACGATGAGCTTAAATTAATTGCACTTATTAACGAGTTCATAAACAACTTCTCTCAAGAGATATATTTCCTTCTCGATTGCAGGAAAGACTTTCTTTGTCGAAAAGTGAGATGCTTAAACAGAAAAGTATAATTTTACTCTAGAACGATGTCAAGAGAAAGAGAAAGAAAAAGAAAAAAAAATCTTTTATCATCGATTACGATCTACGATCATTTATATTTTATATTTTAATTTTTCTGACCTTTGGTTATATTCTAACGGCATAAAATTTCCGTCGTTTATCATCAAAAGTCAGAAAGTAGGAAGCACATAGGATTCATGGAATTTGTAATTTTACGACGGAAAGTCATTCGGTATAAAATAATGATCATGATTTATGATCGACGATCGTTCCTCCTGTCTCTTGATCTATACACGTACACATATATAAGTAAGATCGTAGAGAAATATCACGATATAACTGTACTTCGCATCTTGTTGATCTCGTAGGCAACGTTTATATGTTAAGATAAAATCTCAAATACCCCAGAGATCGGTCGAAGATCGGTCGAATACTTCGAAATCATTGGAAAATTGATATACGTATATAATATAATGTACTTATGTAAGTACGACGTGTACRCGCGCGCGCGCTCGAATGCACACACGTGTTCCGAGTTTTTCCGGTCAAACTACAGGAGCATATTCTCTAGTAGAAATGAAAAAAAAATGTTATTTGAAGTTCGATTAAATACGCTTTATTCCAAAGTTATTACAAATAACATGATACCATCCTAAACAACATTCTTGATATTTACTCAACGTTGTCTGCTACATGAATGGATTTCCGGTGGATGTTCAATGGATGTTTCCTTGTAGAATATGAAAGATCAAACGTGTTTGCATTTCTATTTCAAAATATTGAGCCTTGTAAATAAAATAGTGAGTCACGAAAAATTTCAAGAGTCATTTATTTGAAACGACTTATGTCAGTATAATTATTACTGTAACGTAAAATCAAATAAAAAAATTAAGGTATCAAAATGTCAGGTGTATTTTCCAATAAGGTATAAACAGTTTGTGAAGTTCATTACGTGTATACGGGTTTTGTGATGTGGAAACTCTCGAGCAACCGTATGAGAGTATCTTCTAAAGAAATTTTTTCATGACATTTTCTTCCTTTTTCAACTAGTAGAATAAGTTTCAAATGTTTGACTGAAAAAACTTAAAAGTACCCTGTATATATATATACGTGCACAAACATATTATATACTATCAGCTCGTTAACTAGATGTGAATAATTTCGTAAAGCTAAGATTGGCTGTTAGCCAAACGAAATCCAGAGGAAGTGAAGGAAGAATGTTTATATTCGATCGTTCGGTTTATCGCAAAATCGACGCGTTCATCGAGCGAATCGGCGTATATTATCGTGGGACGTGGTCCAAAAAGATTCTGGCGCCGGCCGGCGTGAGTTAATTGAAGGGAACGAAGAAAAATGGTCCCTGTAGAGATCGAATATTCTCATGTATAGTATTTACCTATCTCTTTCTTTCATAAATATATATATATATATATATATATATATATACACAAGTGCACTCATACGAACACATACAAGGAACATCCTGTTTGACTTCGAGGGAAGCATAAACGTTGTTGAATCGGAGAACGACTTCCTCTAGGAGAGAGACACAATAACATCGATGTCGGATGAATGAGAAAAGAAACACCTTGTTGGTTGCTTTTGTTAATCGTGTTCCTTATGATATCTTGAAATCGTTTCCGGAAGCAACGAGCATTCTCATATTTTTCTAGCGTTATTCTTTTTCCCTAGGAGAAAGTCTATTGTCGAGAAGACTTTTTGTTCGATCATTAAAAGAAAAGAAAAAAAAAAAACGAATAGAATTATGCTCGAAGTATGTACGCAAATTTAAGGTACTGTCAATTATTGTAAATATATATATATATAAATTTGGTTTTTCAATCTGAGGAATTCAACAACGGTTAATGCATTATAACTAAGATTAATTTTTTCCATTCGTAAAATAAATCCGTACGCCTAATAAATAAACTCGCGTATGCGCGAGCTATTGTATACTTTATTTTTTTCCGTTGTATAATAAAGTATACCTACCACTAATCGTATTATTTTTACGAGCAACACATATGTCTGTAATAACAAAACCATACGATCGATTTAGAAGTTAATATTTGCATTTCGTGACTCACTCACTCACTCACATCAGTCAGTCAGTCAGTCAGTCAGGCAAGGAGATGTGGTTTAGGAAATTCCAATTGCCTTCGGTAAATTCATTATATGTTGGTTTGACGCATTATGGACAGAACACATATCGTAAGTAACAATGGCTGTGCCGTTAATGTTCCTCGTACAATATGATGATCTATCGAGCCGATGTAAATCATACAGAGAGAGTCGCGTTCCTTCGCGTACATATTTTTTCGTTTTAAACGATAAACGCGTTGTTCTTTTGAGATAAACTTCTATTGGAATGTATATAACGTGGAAAAATATTTACATGAGTCCTATCTAACGTGTTAGATGAGGGATGGGGAGGGGGGAGGGCTTAGGCGGCGGAGGATATTAAAAAATATAAATAATTTATTCGCGCGGAAACGTTGAACGAGCGTAATAATTAAGAAGAAAAACCAGACACAGGATGTCGCGATTTATGCTTTCCCAAAGCAATAATGCAAGTCTCGCACGCATCTAACGCATCTACTACTCGATCATGCTCGTCGTGTACCATACATTACAACTTCAGAAATTCTATCAGCGTGTCAACGATGTTTCCAGTTCGATCTTTGTTATGAGAAACTATTGAATTATTATTAAATCTTGACTGTCGATATTTTGTATACATACGTAAATATAATATGTAATAATTATGAGCAATAATATGAAGTTTATTTCTTTTTTGCGAAATTGTAATCATTTAATATTCGTGAAAGTAATAAAGAAAAATATGAAATCGCATAAAAAGTGCGATACTAAAATACGATGATTCATTAGAATTATTTTATTAATTTATTATATAGGTATCGAGGTGTGACTTAAAATGTTTTTAATGACTTAATGTTGTTAAATGACAATTTATAGGGACATTTTATATTTATTTATTTTCTCTATTACTCAATAAATTGTTTTAATAACATTTATATAGGAGGAAAAAAAAACAAAAAATAAAATAAAACATTTATGAAATCTATGATATGAACGTGTCCTTCCTGGTTTAGACATATTTACAATATTCATACACAAATAAATATTTATTTATGTAAACAATACAGATATAGATATAAACAAATAATACGTATACATATTTTTAAATAATTCATGAACAGTTTTGAAAAGTATCAGTACACCGTATATTATACACATTTATAATTGATTCGTGAATACTTCAGCAAGATAATATTATCGTTATCTATAATATATTTAATCATTATCATCGTACAAGAGAGTAGTAATCAGCAAATGAATTAAGATGAAAGGATTTTCTAAAGAATTAAATGAATAGATATGAATTCAAAAGACCTTTCACTTTGTGTCATGTAAGGGAATCTAATGTAACGACAAGGTAAACGTTCGCACATATGAAAACGTGTACGCGGAAAGAGGAAGACCTATAACATATAACATCGAAGTTTCCTCGTTGAGATTCATCAATTCATTAGACATTCTACGCGTTAGCCTATGTCCGTCTGCTGGCTGCATCCTCGTACAGACTTCACCACCTTCTTCCCTCCCCCTTTCTCTCTATCTCTTTCTTTCTCTCTTTGAATACGTCGGTTAACATCGAACGAATTGATAAATCGTTGAAGGATACGCGTGATTAGAAGTTCATCGGGATAATATTTTTCTCTGATAATCATTTGATTTTTTCATTTTTTTCTTTTCTTTTATTTCTTTTTTTTTTTTTTTCATTCCAGTCGATCAAGTCTAACATAAGTAAGTTGTTGAGGTGTGTATGCATATACTTGTATATTTATGATAGATCGAGAGAATAGAAAGTGTCTTTACATCGAGATAAATTCGACTATAAATTGTCAAGTATATTTCTTATCGATCAGATATGATACAGGAAGCAAAGTATAAATTTTATGTAACTTTTATATATTTCTTTTACGTATATCCTACTTTGAAATGTTTGCTTTTATTTAAATATTTATTTGAAAAGTTTGATTATTTGACGATAATAAACGAAATGTTATCAAGTAATCGTACGATAATAAAGTAGTCAATAATTGTAACATTAACAATGTGTTCACATTTATAATAGCATGTAGATATTATACAGAATGTTATCGAATGATTTGTAGAAACTTGGACAAAATAATTTTGCAAAGATTTAAATAAATAAAAAACGTTCTATGAACACAAGATGGAAAACCTTGCTTCTGTATTTACAATGGTTCAGTTTTCCTACAATAGCTGGAAAAATGATCACATCTAATCAGCTAAATTTTTTACCAGAATCCCTTGTGATTCCTTTAACCTAATATATCATTCTGTTCTATCCTAGGAAAAGCCGAGAAAATAAATGATAAATACAATTCGTTAACATTTTATACGATTTAATATGATTATTTCAGAAAAAATTCTGTTATAACTCGTAAAGCAAATATTTTTAATCCCATGCGTTCACGTGGGACACATTTTCTATTTCGTTTAAATCCCTAAAACTTGTTCTCTAAATTTGTTCAACAAATTCAAATATTCACTCTTTGTATACAACCTAGAAATACGTCACGAATGTTTATTTTAAAGAATGACTAATTTAATAAATCGAATAAAATTTACTCGAAGATTAGATCAGCGTTTCTAAGAAGCTCGTAAAACAATAAAGTGTTAAGCGTTTACAGACAATTCATATAATTCTTAATTAATCTGCTTTATAGTTGGTACCATTAGAACGCGCGAGAAGTTCGATCGTTAAACCGCCTTTTAAAACAAGATATCGATTCGAAACGTCATATCTATTAGCTTTGACAATAATAAACTGTAGGATGATAAGACAGATCAAGACACGTTAATTATTATGTCAAGGATATTAATTGATTACACTGTTAACTATCTTATTGTAAAGAACGTAATAAATTTAAAACAAAAAATTTCTTCGAATGATTCACATTATCGATTATAAAAATAATTCAATTGAAATTCAACAAAATAATTCTATTCCTAGTATTCTACGGATCATCGTTTTCTTTCTCTGAACAAACAAACAAATGTTCAAAAAAATTTGTAAATATTTCTTACAACGTAATAAACATTGGACCTCTTATTAACAATGATAAATTTATTTAACAATTGGTCTATTGTAAATAATTGCTTATTTTATCGACACGAACTATCTTTAAAAGCACGTGTTTTATTTAACCTTCTACAACTTTATGTAACTTTAAAGTCACACACATTGATAATATCTACATTTTTTAAATTATTATTATTATTATTATTATTATTATTATTATTATTATATAAATTTGTTATAAAATATTTGTACTTATTTATTAAACTATGTATGACGAATATATTATACTTTTAATGCAGTTAATAGATTACAAAATAATTGAAATATATGAAATTTTATTATTTAGTAAACTTTATCATACATAATAAGTTTATATATAAATATCATATGTAAATATACATATATATGTATAATCTGTAAGTATATTTATCTCTTGTCTTTCTCTCTGTTACAAGAACGCGTGTATCGATATTCAATTACTTCTTCGTAACACGATATACCTTAGAGACGCGGCATATTAGTGCCCGTATTACACGAGTCACGTGTACAGAACATAATGTTACAGACGCACGTATATCACTGAGCGTTATCTCGTCATTTAAGATCTTCCAAGCTCGAGTTTGGTTTCTACGCGTCCTTCGAGATATTATCTTTCGTGACGACATCGACTTTTCTCAACCGTCTAAACTTTCTTCTTTTTTAATCGAATAACCTAGCTCCATGTGTGATTTCGCTATTAATTTATCTCATTCGATATGTTTCGATATTCATAATAACATTTATACATTAAAATTTCATGCTTTTGTTTACATCTTAATTTTAAACAGAGATTAATAAATATTATAAGTTTGAGGATCATTTTTATGTGTTGTTGTTAAGCATTTTTCATAAACTTAACACGTTAATCGCTAATGACAAAATTATATTTCTATAATACAAATTAAATAGTTTGAAAATAATTATTTATAATATCAATTTAGACTTCCTTAAAAAAGGAAAAAAAAACAATCAAACAACAGGGTCTTTCATAATTTTAATAAATATTCCGCTTCAACTTAGGAACTTTTATTAGGAGCATTTGTTTATCAAACCAATAAAACATTAATGATGAAGAACACATTACTCCTTCCTTGCATATTCAAAACATTATAATAAAAAAGTTTTACCTTATCTTCCTTCGATGTTAGACTTAAAAATATATATTTAGAATAAATATTTTCATTGAATAAATTAAAGGTGATCTTCGTATGATTATTCCTAGGTTAAACCAATAATCCTTATATTCACTTTCAAAATCATTGAACTTTTGTATAAAACATCATCGGGTTTTTTATTGTTTCCCCCGAAATTTGTATTACAACGGAAATATTTCCGGTAATTAAAGTAAGGCGAGACATCCTGTAAAGTATTGCTATAAATACAGGTCTGTAATTATATCTTTTCTTTCGACCTTGGTCTCGTAAAAATGAGTGTGCAGTAACAACAGCAGCAGCAGTAGCATGCGGTTTCTAAATTTAGAGAGGACAAGTCACAGGATGTGATTTAAAAGGGGGCCAAAAAATATCTAGCAAATTTCCACGAATTTACGGAATTACAGGCCAAGCAGTAAACGTATTTGTGTGAAGATCGCATCACATCGTATCGTAAAATTATTTTCACGAAATAAGTTTCGATGTGTCACTATATGTTATACAACAAAGATGTACATAAAATAAAAAGAAAATGAGAAAAATAGAAGAAGAAGAAGAAAAATTAACAGAGAACATACAAATTAAACAGATGAACTTTGTCAGAAGTCTAGAAATTTCAAATGTAGTATTTTATAGAAGGAGAAAAATAGAGAACACTTGTCACCATTTATCTAAACGATATGTACTGCGAATGTTAACCCTGGATTGCGTAAACGCATGTTTGATGCATGACACAAACAACGACTATTCCATTTCCTGCAGTGGTTTTGTCTCCCTTCAATTTTATCGGCACCATGGTTACTTATTTCTTTCATTTCCGTCTATGTTATCAATAATGAAAGAAAAAATTCAATGATTAACATAAGAAGAAAATAATGAAATTTTCCAACTTTAATATACATTTACATCGTCGATTATTCAAAAAAATCAATTATCTGGAATCGATTATCTTAATGACTCATGTATTTTAGTTACGCATTTAGCACTGTTTGTTCTATGAGACACGTATCCTAATGGCTTCAAATGTCCGAGTTTAGTATCTTGTCTAAATTTAGTATATTTATATATACCAAATGTATAAAAAAACATGTCGACGCGGTAGGAGGATGTACACGAATCGCGTGCGAGTCTGAAATTCAACATAGTAATAAAGAACGACCGTGACAAAGAACAATAATAACGATTATTAAAGTAGCCGTGTCTTTTAAAGACCGGAAGAAACCCAATGAGAAAATTAAAAACAAAAAGATAGAAAAATATACTTCTCTGTTCGAAAATCTCCAGTGGCACGGTTTAGAAGTCAGGGTCGTTCCTTTTTTATAATCCTTTTACCCTTTAGGTCATGGAAACATCGTTTTTTCTCAACATCACCAAACATCAGTTTTTTTTTAAATTGATAAAAAATATAATAGTATCATTAAGAGACTGATGACAAGCGATACCCTTAGAGATGGTCATGTAACATATATGTCGTACATGTTTACGATTTTCGACAGTACTAGAGAAATGGGGACAAACTTTACCTTAGTGAATTAGACTCCTCAGAACAACGAGATGAGAGTCTGAGAAGTGATCCCTCCTTTTCTTTTTTTGTTATACTACATATATTTTGTTCTTTCTATTTTTTTTTTTTTTCTATTTTTTTTTGTATACTTTTTTTTCTTATTTATTTACATATTCTATGTGTGACTTCCTCTTAAATTTTAAAAACTATTTATAATCTGTGTAAAATGGATGACATATCTCTACTTTGTTTTTATTCAACAAGTACCCCCTTCCATACCTCTGAGGGGAGAAATTGCTACAGTTTAATTTTTAATGAATTTATTCAATAATTAAGAATTTGATCTTTTATTGATAAAAAAAAAACCAAATTAACAAATATTGTATGATATCATTAAAAATAATAGAACATATTTTTTCTTATTATATGCAAAAAAAAAACAAACACTAAATGTAACTTTCAAACTAATCTTAAATTAAAAAAAAGGAAAATTTCAAATAAACAATAATATACAAAATACAATGTTTGTTGTATAAATCGAATAAAAACTATAAACTGACGAAAAGATCGAAAAGAAAGATTTCGAAGAATCGATGAAAGGAAATGAAATAAACCAAAAAATAAGAATAAAATTAAATGAAGGACGTACGATATGTGAATAGAAAGAATGTTATCGTTATCGAAAAGAAAGAAAAAAAAAACTATGCTATAAAAAGAAATGAAAAAGTTATATAAATAGACAAACGAGTCTGATGGACATTCGTAACTGGCTGAGAACGAACGGACGGACGGACGGACGGGCGGACGAACGAACGGACGAACGAACGGGCGGAGGGACGAAGGTGTAGCAGGGCCGTTAAAAATGCGAAAAACGATTTCGTTACGGCCTGGCTGCGAACCGGTAACGCAGCATCGACAAATAATATGTCGTACGTGTACACTTATACATGCGCGCATATATACACGTGTGTATATACGTTAGTAAGGTACATATGTGCGTGTGGGACTCGACAAATAACCGCTGGCTATTCTTAGCTCTTTATCGCGTTAAATTTGCTTTGCGCATTAGTTACGCTATCTCCTTCTCTCCTCTCTCTCTCTCTCTCTTTCTATATTTTTTTTTTTTTTTTTTTTTTTTTTTTTTTTTTATTGAAAGACTCATTTTTACGATTCATTTGTATTCATAAGAGAGCATAAGTTTGTTTTTTTTTGTTTTCAATGTTTTTTAATATTGATTTTTCTTTTTTTTTTAATTTAATAGATTAAAATAAATTTTTTTAATTTTTAATTAATTAATTTTCTTCCCTTTCTTTCTTGTTATCGATGTTTTTTAAATATTTTCAAAAAGGAACAGAAATATTTTTTTTTTTTTTTTGAAATTTCATTCGTATGCTTTTTCGCTTTTGGCTCGTGCGATTTTGTGAAAATATTTGTCGTTATGGCTGTCGAATCTCGCGCCAAATATCTTGTTTATCTCAATTGTTTTCTATTCTAGTGTACATACATACATATACGTTGTACGTATATTATATATACATATATATATATATAAATACATAAATGTTAGTTCGAGCATGAATTTTGTCAATTTAGCGTCACATCTTCGAAGGTGTTAATCCTAAAAGCAAACGAATAGTGTTAGAGAAAAATATTCAATCGAATCATTTGTCTGAGAGATTTATTTTTCTTTTTTTTTTTTATTGGAGTTGAATTTTGTATGATTGTAGAAACGTTATTAGGACATGTTATTTTGAAACACACCGAACAATTTTATTATTGTACAAACATGGGCATGATATCGTTCAGATCATGTATTATAATATTTTGATAGAAAAAAATTCATTATGATTTATAATAAGAGAGTGGTTGTTCTGTTACTGTTCTGTTTACTTTTATGAAAAAATTCGAAAAAAAATACTCGTAATGACTAAAAATGTCATTTTTATTTTTTTTATTTTCTCTCTCATCTTCTTTATCTACCTGGAAACGATAGAAGCAATATTTTTGAACTTGTAGTCTACGACAAAATTTTAGTGATACGCAAAAAAACATTACATATTTTATTTTACACTCTTTTAATTTATGACTTATTTTATTATCCTTAATTCTGTTTTACTATCTTCTTTGTTAGTTAGTTGTTTTATTCATAAAATTCATAAAAAATAAACTAAGAAACAAAGTGGAACTCGAAAGTTCATTGCCGCAAATATCAAATCCCGCCATTGTTTCCGTTCCTGAGCGCGATCCTTCCATTCGCGTTCTTCGTATCCTATTTCTTTCAGATTACAAATTACAAACATTTATTATATATTTAAATGATTTATATTATAAAATATAAATTTTGTTAATTTTATTTTTTTATTTTTACAATTTAACGACACATTCATACAGCAAGACGTAAGCGTAAATTTATCAATATCCAAGATACACTTCTTTCCTTTTTCACTTTGTATATGTAAGGAGAGTAGAAGTAAACTCGAGTTAAGGAAAAAGACTTTGCTCAGAAGTGATTCACGAGACGTATGAGCGAGAAAAAACATGACTTTGTTCACGTCCTTTCTTAGCAATTAATTTTATCGAAACTCCTATTTCTTCAACTCGTATGAATAAAAGATAATTAACTTTTTCTCATATCTGATAATCGCAAGTAATTATGTTTCTTATCGTTCTCGTTAAAACAATTACTAGCAATAAGATTAATAATAAAGTTACTATGTTTATATAACATCTGTTAAAAATATTTATTTTTTTTTTGTTTTTTTTTTTTTTTTTTTTAATAACACGCTTCAATCATTTTTTTCTTCACTATAAAATATCGAATAAAGATATATACATATATTCATTTATTATTTTAATATTATTACTCACGTATATGCTAATAAAAAGATTTATTTATTAATATTTAATATAACAATCAATTTCTTCTATTTAATCTTTTTATATATTAATTAAAAATATAGGTGATTTTCATTAGAATATTTTCATGATTTCTTTATACACTAAAAAGAATCCAATTAAAGATATTCATCTCATTAGCTTTAAACCAATTTTCTTTGATACTAATTTTACCTTCAAAGTACATATATGAACACATAGAAAGATACATGCCGGTAATTATGAAGGTAATCTTAATAAATAAATTAGAAAATAAATTTTTTTTTAATTTTTTGTTAATTCCACTATCATAGTTATCAGTACGTAAGAAACAAGAAATATATTTCTAAACATAATCTATATGAGAAATATTGTTAGTTTCGTTTAAATGTCCTCCAAGTCGATTCCCTCGTGTCAAATAAATCTATATCTCGTGACTTTCACATCCTCGTAATTAAATTGGAAGGTTTAGAAGCGAGTTAGTCGAGGAAAGTTATATCTATACTCAAGTTGGTGAATGACACCATGCATCATGGATAGAAGACGTCTTTATTGTGGGGAAGTCGTTACGACCACCTAGCCCGCCGTGTGTCGTGTCGCCTACGTAGTCCGAGCTAGTGCTTACGTAACTGGCGGCAGCAGGTGTGTATGTGTGCACCTCCACTATACCTCTCTCCCTCTGCGTTTGTCTCCTCGACGAGAGAAGCACGTGTCGTCGCACCTCTTCCTTCCACTTCTCCTATTGGCTTTATAGCTACCGCAAACCCGACACTCTAAGCTTTTCAAAGAAGCTTTCAAATTGATCACTAATTAAATCAATAAATTTATTACTCTTTCGTTAAATCAATTAATTAGTCATATTTTCAACAAACTAATAAATTCTTCATTTTCTAACGAGAGAGAGAGAGAGAGAGAAAATCGACACTTATCGTATAATTTTAAATTTTAATTAATTATTATTTTTTTAATGATATTGCTTTACCTTTTAAGTTTATGATGTGGGTAGAAAAAAAGAAATTGAAATAAAATTAATTTCAATAAAATATATCGTTTGAAAGAAAATATTTTATAAGATTTTTCAACGATTCGAAATTTCTACAGAATTTTCTTCCACGTTCGAACATTTTTTTTTTTTTTTTTTTTTTTAATTCTTTATCAATAATTATTAATTCAGGGAAATTGTTACTGAAAGATATATCGACAAATTCAATTCTTTCTTCGCGTCCATTATAACAGAAACTAGTTAGGATTCCTTTTATAGTGCAATAAACGGCGCATAAATTACGATAAAAGAGTTATTCCAGTTTTTCAAAGGAGTCCAACCAACAACGACGACTCGGAGATCAACAGCATCTTTTCGCGTCGGCGCGGAGGGACAAAACTTTCACGTCCTTATACGCAACCGACATCCTGTCCGCCATAACGACCTAGCTCGGGAAAATGTCAACGAAAATGTCGATGTTAGAAAGGCTAATAATCTCTCTCTCTCTCTCTTTCTTTCATTCTTTCAATATCTCTAAAAAAAAAAAAAAATAATAATAACAGGAGACAAAACTTCTACATTTCCAAAATAAACCTGTGTTCTCTTTTGGAAAAAATTCAATTTCAGAATTTTCGCCAATAATTTACACGATTTTTCAAAGTGTATCGATAATTATGACTAAAAAACTAATTGTAAGTAAAAAAAAATTTTTTTAAATCAATTTCATGGTATTTGATTTATATTACAATTATATTTCATGTCGTAAAATAAATCATAAAATCAATTTTTTTTATTACGATCTTTTTTGATTAATCGTAAATTTATTGTCATAATTATCGTTGCGAATAAAAATACTCTAATGTTTCTTATCATTTGTTTATTAGCGCTATCATTATTGATCTATTACGGTTTTACGCGGTATTACAATTTTACCTTGTATGAAATTTTTATTTATACCAAATGCGTTTTATAATTTGTGATTTTTATCGGCGTATCTAATCGAGTAATCGGTCGGTAATGGTTGAAAAATAAGAATTAATTAATTTTGAGAAAGAAATAAAATTGAAATATAGCGAACATTCTTATCTGTTTTTTACATTTTTGTTTCTACTGTTTTTCAAGGGGCTCTTTTTTACTTTTGAAGCGTTCTCTTTCTCTCCTTTTCTCTTCTTGGTATCACAATCTGTAAGAATTTACGAGAATATTCGTGATACAGGAAATTTACGAGCTGAACGAATTATGAAATCACGTATTGATAGTGTAAAAATACGTTATCATATTTTTGTGCTTATTTCAATATTTCTATTACGTTGTTACGATAACTACTTATCAGGGAAATAAAAAAAAAAGACTAAAAAAAACAAATTTTTCCCTGTCGAGAAATCGATCAGGGCGACATTACAAACACGAGACGATTTTTGTGAAATTTCTACCCCCATTTTTTCGAAAACGGTTAAATATCTAGTATTTTTTTTTTTTTTTTTTTAAAGTACAACGAATATTCTCATATACTACTGCAAGTGTGCAAAGTTTGAAAAAAAAATCGGAGGGGATTCAATCTAACTGTCCCCTGGTTAGAAAAAGCAAAGTAAAATAGGAGAGGTTTAGGAGAAAAAAAAATAGAATCATTGTTAACTTGTTAATCGAAAAAAAGGATTTTACTTTTCACAAAGATATCACATATTTTCTTCATAAAAGTTTAAACAATTTATTTGTTCTGTATAAACGATTAGAGATCTTGAAATAGGCTACGAAGACCGCGAATGGAGAAGTCGCACTCAGAAACGGGAACACTGGCGGAATTTGATATTTGCGGCAATGAACGTCCGAGTTCCTAATGCCAATTAATAATAATAATAATATAATCAATTAAATAAAGTAATTATTCTTATTAATAAATCATTATACTCCTATTTTGATTAATTTATTCATATTTTTTGATTTTGAATCTTATCATATTATATTATAATTGTTCTAAGCTTTTCGTATAGATAAATTAACCGATCAAAACTTATCTAAGTTAACACTTTAACAGGGATAAATATCACGCAAAATGATGATTCACGTAAATGAACGTGGCCTCGTGACAAGTATACTACTCTAACAGGAATATACTAGTTATTCTTTACACATCACTATAATATTTTTACATTCAAAGATAGAAATAGATAGATAAAATGGGAAAAATAGAAGGAGAGAAGTATATAACATTAATGAAAGACACGTAGATCTTACAAAATTACTCCAATGTTGAATGCCTTATGAATTCTTTTTATTTATTTTTTTTTTTTTATTCTCTATTGTAGATAACCGATCGCGAACGACACGTTTGCGATTACGAAGATAATATAAAAACATGACGGAAAGTATAAAAACGAACGAGGCCTTTTTTTTTCTCGAATATTAATAGCTCCATTGGAGTTCCTCGTGCCTTTTAACGATGAATTATTAATGCAATTATGAGGATCGTTGAATACGTCAGAGAACGAGGATCAAACTGATCTTTGATTAATTATATTCAATGCTCTCATCTTACCTATACTATGTATATAAATATTTGCAAATGACATATGAGAACATTAAACAATGGAGGAAAAGAAAATATTATTTTTAACGTAGTCCTCTCTCTCGTTTATAAGAGTCATTGATATTGCTAATTATTCGATTAATTTTAAATCTTTCTTTCGTTCATGCTAGACTTTGTTTATTTAATCTGACAATTGTATGATGATCTGTCTTATTTGCTTTTTTTTTTTTTTTTTAAATTGTTAAAATTGCCAATTATTCAGTAAGTTTGATTTAATAAAACATTTTATTCATATTATGTCTCATTTACTAAATCAGATAAAAACTGTTTTTATTAATCTTTTATTTGTTCTTTCATTTGTGTCTAAATGGTGAAGTATTGTATTATAGAAGAAGAGAATGATAATTAATAAAAGAATATGAATAAGGGAAATTAGTTAAATATTTCACTTAATAAATATATTTTTGAATTAAAAAATCTTTTTTTGAAATAACCAAGTACGTCGAAATATATAGGAGGGAAGTATATATAATGTTCAGTACAAGTTCGATCTTTAACATAATGACAAATTTACCTTTCATATAACTTTAGATAAACTTCAAATTCCTATTAGACGAAATAAGCTCATTCCTATAGCGAAATAGTTTTATTATATAACTTTGAATAAAATTGAAGCCTCGTTAACTTTTCTATCAAATAACTTAAAACTTTAGCTAGTGTATGTCAATAAACAAAGAGACTTCTAAAATCAATTTAATATGGTCAAGTCATTTCTTATATAGGATTTATCACACTTTTGTTCATAATATAAAAAATTCTATTTATCACATGAATAATGAAAAATGTCAACATTTGCTTTCGATAGACGTTTCTTTTTATAAACACTTTTTGTTTGCTTAACGCGTTAACTGCCATGCGAATTTCACGTGATTTGCCTACATATCATGCCTAAATGAATTTTTTATTATGGGATGCATATTTTGTTAAAATTTTGTTTACAATAGATAAAGGGAGTTGTATTAAATTGTACAAGTTGTGTTAAATGAATTAGTTGTGTTGAGGTCACCGATGACCCCGAGACGCTATAGACCATTTTTGTGATTTTCAATTGTTTCAAACTGTCCAAAAATAGTAGTAGATTATAATATATGGAAATCAGTTGATTTGTCTGAACCAATGATTGCTTATAGTTCACCACTGCAAGAAACTATAAAATGTTACGGAAAATTGGCAATAGACCTTTTACTGATTACTTGTGTTTAGTGAATTGTTTTGATAATGAAAATTGCATTTTATCAAACAATTACGTACAATAAAAGTGTCGTTACATGTCACGCATATTTTCGTTGTAATTATAAAATTAATTGTGCATATTCTGTATGTCATCAATGATACATCAAACACCTTACAAAAATAATGGTATTATTTTAAAATTTATCAGTATCGATATATACATAAAGCGTTAATAATATATTTTCGTTAAAAAAAACACACACACACACCGGCAAAAAAATGGACCATTTATTTTGAAAGTGGTGTAAATTCAATATGCAATTTGATTATACAAATTTCTTTTTTAGACGAATTTATTGAAAGTAATGTATATTTACGGGCTGTAAATGGCTGTGAAACCACTTTCAAAATAAACAGTCCAGATATTATCCGTATTGGGAATGATAATACAGTGTCACAGTCAGGGTCGCTTAATAACTAGCTAGATAGGTTAATATGTGTCTTACATAAATGATAAAAAGGTCAGAGGAGATATTTGAGGAGCGGGTCGATTTTTTTGTTGGCAGGTGAGCGGGAGGGAGGCGCTGCTGACCGGTGGCGGCGGCGGCCATGCGCCCTGGCCCGCTAATACAGCCGAGCCGCCGCAGGCCTCCCCGTCGCCAGCATCAGGTGCCCAATCGGCTGCACTATCATCGAATTTCCCAACATCAACAACAACAACGTCAACGTCATCGACAACATCATCGATCTTGTTCACGTTGCCAGGACGACGAACAACGGCAACAAGAGGACCACCATAATCATCATCAACATCATCACAATCATCATCATCATCATAATCAGCAACAGCAGCAACAGCAACATTATTATTATTATCATCGTAATCATCATCGTCAACAAGAACGTCAACGTGCAGGTGGACGAAGAAGATACTTCCAAGGAGGACATTTATTATCCTCTAGAAGTTTTTTCGTACTTCTGTTGTTGGCAAGCAGCCCTTTGGTCCTTGGTTTAGCTGAACCATTTTCTGCACACGAATGGCAACGAAAGACAAGCTATTCCTCTTCATCCTCATACTTTGACGGTTCCTCGAAGCCGGCCTTCGGTAGGCATACCGTCGATAGAAACCCCATGCTTAATTCTGCCTCACATACCAAAATGGAGCTCAAAAAGACCCAGAATCTCACCATCGGATATCTCACAGCTATTAAGGGTGGTCTCAAAGATCGACAAGGACTCGCTATTTCTGGTGCTCTCTCTATGGCACTCGACGAGGTAACTTTGCTTATTTTTTTCTTTATATTTTTTCTTTCATAATTATTTTCATGCAATTTATACAGATCGATTTGTTTCTTATTTCGTTGATATTTTCATTGTTTATTTCGACGTTTATTCATTAAAAAAAGCTTCGGTATTTGAAACATTCAATCTCATATTAACTTTTAAAAAAAGAGATTTTTAAGAATAATTGTTTTTATTTGCTAATAAAATAACTCATAATTGAGTCGTTGAAAACCAAAGTGGACCAATCTCATTAACTGTAATAATTTTGAGAAAACTCCTTTAAAAACTTGTACAAATTTTTGTCAATTTGCTTTAAAAATCAGCTTTGAATGAAAGTGGATCCTTACATGTTTGCCATTGTCGATTCAATAAAAGACAAATTTTTAAAAATGTATTAATTTTACTATACCAAATATTGGATATTTTGAGAAAAAACGTGAATTGGTCTACTCCGGTACTCAAAGCCTCAATTGGAATTTACGAAAGAATCGAGATAAGCTCTTCCTTCTCGATATATCGGACTGGTCAAACGTTCTCTCCGATCGTCTGAAGAGCAACACGTATATATAAAGTATGTGTGGTGGGATCGACGATGGGCTCCAGGAGGTTCGATAATTCATTCGAAGAGATCGGCGCGTTCGCGGTGACCGTGAGATCGTTTTCGCCGTCTCGTTCGTCGAATCAGAGTGGGAAGAGGAGAAAGGTAGTAATACTCTCTTTCTCTCTCTCTCTCTCTCTCTCTCTCTCTCTCTTTCTTTCTTTCTTTCTTTCTTTCCTCTCTGTCGTTCTTATTCTGGAAGGAACAGCAGCAACACAAGGAGCAAAGTAACTCGACCAATTCCACATATTTCTCTCTCTTTTTCTTACTTTCTTCTTTTAGTTTCTCTTCGCGAAAGAAAGGAAGAGAAAGAGGGAGAGACAGAGGGGGGAAGAGGGGGCAGACTTCTTCGTCGCTTGGGTTTAAAAATACAAGACTAGCATTATTTGCCGGTCCGCCCACGCGAGCACCAACGAAACTGCACTCACGGCCAACCGTGAGAAGAATTCGTTCGCGATCGAGAACGCCTCTTCCTTCTCACTCTCTCTCTCTCTCTCTCTCAAACACTCTCTTTTTCTTTTTTTTTTCTTTCGTTCTTCCCCTCCTCCCACGTTTTATCCCAAACTCAAGTTCGAGAAGATCTCTTTGCAAGTTGCAGTATGCATCCGTTTGTCTTTCATCTTTCTCTCTCTCTCTCTCTCTCTCTTTCTTTCTCTTTTTCTTTCTTATTCGTGTGATACATGATTGTGAGTGAGTGTATGTATGGGGTGCCCATGTGAAAGAGTAAGAGCGAGAGAAACAGAAAGAGAGAAGTTACGGGTTGGGAATGCCCGAAATGAACCGATCGTATCGCGCCTCGAGCTGTAGCCACCACCACTACAACCACCACCACCATCACGATCACCATCACCCTGGCGCGAAAATAAAACGCCGTTATGTCAAAGATTAATCGGCCATCCGCCAGTAATTACCAGCCGCGAACCATATCCACCCTATTTCGCGGCTCCAAATCATCGCGGTGCATTCTGCTATCGATTTTTCTTATTAATTTCAGAGAGCTCCTCCTCCCCCCTCCCCTCTTCTCTCCCTTCTTCGTTCGTTCTTTCGCACCTTGATCCTTCTTTATCTTCGTTTTGGAAGAAACTTCTTATCTGTAACTTACTTTCGCACTTTGTTATTTTTTTTTTTTTTTTATTCCTTCTCTCGACCTCAACTTGAAATCCTTTAAGACCCTGAATTTCGTAAATGAAAAGAAAAGAAAATAACTTCAAGTTATTAACTTAAGTTACCATTGTAACATGGCCAATAATGATTTAGCTCTTAAATAGTGTTAAAAAACGAATGTATATAAATTAAATTATTGAAACAATTGAAATCATAAAATATAAGGAGAAAAAAATGATGAATTATCAAAATCGGTAAGATATATAAATGATGTATATTTTCGTTGAAATATTTACGTACTCCTTGTCAATCAGTAAAGAAGGCAAGATAATTGTTAACTCATTAAAAGTAACGAATCGAAAAACTAAAAACGTTAAAAGAAATGAGACTTAGGGAATTCTCGAAGAGTTCTTAAGAAAAGTCAGCAGGCGCGCAGGAAACAACTCTCGCGGCCGTTTTATTTATACACCTCGATATGTCACGCAAGAGTAAGCATCGCGATCGCAATGTCGACTCCTGGCGTTGCTGCCGTAAGCAGAGAACGACACTTACTTGGGTAGAGTTATAAAACGCGGCCTTTATCCGTCATATATACCTAACATATCGTAATAAGCGTTCTCATGGTTGGTGGTCGCTAGAACGCGTTCCTATCTGTGTGCAGGTGCACCTTGTACGGTTTATCCTCGTCATTGCGTCAAGTGAATGAACAAAAAAAAAAGTGTGGAATTTGCCGCGTTAACTAGAGCATATGTGGGAGATAATGAGATCGGTAAACGGGAACGTATATCATTGGTTCGTGAGAGAAGAACGACGACGACCACCAGTCGCGTGCGTAAGATCGATGATGAAAATCCTTAGTTTGTTCCTGGCGTCATTTGTCGATTGATCGATCCTTTCAAGAATCCGATGTTCACAGGAATAGTGCAGAATGATCGATCGTATTATTCTTTTTCTTTCTCTTTTTGTTCTTTTTATTTTTTTATTTTTATGTAAGATCATTCGTCAAGATTATTCAACAATATTTATAAAATGAGATGAATCGTATAATGATCGTTTGTATCTCAATTTCATTTTTTACTTATTTATTTTTCTTTTCTCTCTCTCTCTCTCTCTCTCTCTCTCTCTCTCTCTCTCTTTTCAAATTTAACAAAATAAAATCAGCAGGTTGTAAAATAATTTTCATCATCCTTGGAATTAACGTAGCCTTTCCAAACTGAACGCCCTTCATTTATTCAAAATGTGACTGTGATTGGTAAAATTGCAATGGCCTTCAACGTTTATACTTTCTTTTCGTTCCTTATATGTAACGCTAAAGTTATACGTTGCATCCGGGAAGAATAATAATTAAATACTTCCAGAAAAACTAAAAGCTAATAAAATGCTAATAAAATCACATTAAGATTGTGAATTGAAGTAAACACACGTTGGTCATTTATAATAGATTACATTTTAATGCATTACTTATCGATCGATGTACATTTAATTGTACGAGAATGTATCGTACAAAAAATTATATAAAATATTCCTCCCGATTGTAAACTAAATGATTAACATTTATATATTAAAAATGCAATAATACTATTTTATGAATACTATTGAATAAAGAAAACAAATTTTTCTTTTGTTTTCATTGTATTCAATATTTATTAAATATATTCCTACACATTTAATCCTTAAATAATAAATTATATCTAATAAAAACAAAACAAAAAAACAATACAAACTATTCTATTATCGATTAAAATTTAATAAGGGACACGTTACAAAAAAAGTGCCAATAAGAAATTAAAAATCTTTAATAATTCGTGTTGGAGAAATAATAAACAAATAACGCGTATGCTTCGATTCACCGATTTTTTGGCAACTCTCCTGAAACTCGTGTCACGAATATAAATTCGACGCAATGAAGAGGTGCCACTGCAATATTCTGTTATTTTCCTCTTTTTCTCTCACTCTTCTTTATTCGCGTAGGAGTCGTGCGAGAACGTAAAATAGTTACTCGCATAATGGCTTCTGTACAATGTTCAAAAGGAAACTCACGAATCCGCAGATGGAGACACGAAATAGAGAAACAGGGTGAGGAAGAGAAGAAGGAGGAGGAGGAGGAGGGTGGTGGCGGTGGTTTAGAAGGATTTATTACACGTGCGAACTTTTCAACGGTACCAACGGTTATAATTTCAACTCGTATTGGCAAGCATGTAAATTGGCACACCGGCATAGTGACTACTTGGAAAAGTATTGTTTGCTGGAATTCAGATTTGCATAATAACCGAGCGAGTGATATTTATACGGGAGCCGGATATACCGAGTAAGATTGTGCACGACGGAGAAAGAGAAATAAAAAAGAGAGAGAGAGAAAAAAGAAAGAAATGAAATGAAATAGAAAATTCTTTCTATTATAAAAATATTTTCAACATTTCGTTGTTCGATCCAACCTATCGTGAATAATTTTCCAATCATTTCAATTATTTAATAGTATAGAATTAGAAGAGATCGATACTTCGTTTTTTTTTTCTTGAAACGTTCTTTAAACATTTGTATTATTTTTGTTCAGATCAACAAAGACCCTAATATCTTGCCAGACGTAAATCTGGTGATGCGATGGAACGATACAAGGGGAGAGACCGTGGAAGCCACGAATGCTATGATCGACATGATCTGCGACGGGGTCGCGGCCTTCTTCGGACCCGAAGGCTCCTGCTATGTCGAGGCTATAGTCGCTCAGTCACGAAATATACCAATGATCAGCTACGTGAGTATATTTATCATAATTCACTATACGGATACACAAAATTAAAATCAAATTTGATCAATTGATTTTTCAATATTACCGTGAATTTCTTCGCAAAAAAAAAAAAATTAAAATGCATAAACCAAGCATACCAAGTTCGGACTAGCAATTAATAATTGAACATTTCATCGACATAATCGTAAAAAGAAAGAGAAAACAATTCGACGAAATATCAAGTCACAATAAACTAAGAAAAAAAGAATCATTTTTGTATTATATATATAAAAAAAAAAAGTATTCTAACGAAATATTAAAAGTAAGTATTTAAATGATGTGACAAATTTTTCGTTACGAAAAATAAAACGTAAAAGCTTCTAATAAAGCGATCGAAGGATGCAAGGAACGTCGAAAGAAGGAAGATCAGTAGATTGAAGGATTAATTTGATAGGAGCGTGAGAAAGTATGTGGAGTCTTTTGCTCGCTCGAAAGCCGTCGTGTCTTGTCAAAAGACTTACTAGACGAGGGTTATTCTTCTTCGACAATCTGAACACCCGCGGCGCGACGATATAATTACGGGTTATGTTTGCCCTCTCACGTGCAAACGTGTGCTCTCATCCACATATTCCGATAGATCCTTTTACGAATAATATTATCACATATACGTATACATTTACGTATCACGCATATAATTTTGGAAATTTTTTATACCGTATAAGTATTTCTCTTATCGATATTTAATTAACAATTTTTTATTAATATTTAAAGTTTGTTTTAATCTTGATAAACATTTCAATTTCCTGCCGATAAAATAACTTATCTTTTTATAATTAATTTTTCCTTTTTTTTTTTTTTTTTTTTTTTTTAAAGTAGACTAAACATTTAGTTAGATCTAATATGTATAATATGTGTGTATATATTCGTATAAATTGTTAGAAACGTTGAAAGCTGCACGACACGATGCAAAACGATTAGATAATCGTCAATGTAGCAGATTTCTCTCATATTTTATACTATATCTCGCAATGGTGCATTTAATCGAACCGTCATTCTCGATTACGCAAAATCTATTTCTTTTATATGCGTATGTGGTGCATATGTATATCAACGTTGTGTGTGTTTTTTTTCTTTTTAAGTAATATAAAATTTGAGGAAAAAATCGATCATATTATTCAAGATAAGATCGATTTTTAACTGGAGGACGGTCGAAGCCCGGACTGGAATGGTAAACGTTTTATTATCGCATCCGATCTTTATCGATAATTTTATCGACGATCGATCGGCACGCACAAGGTCGTTGAACTTCGAAATATGCAAAGCTCGCACGATTAGCTTCGATAACCGCGATAAATGCGACGGGCAAACCCCACCAACCTGTATGTATATACTTGACGACATTCCAGTAATACCGATCTTATGGTTCGAATTAGTCATTAATACGTAGGATACGAAATGCACGCGCAAAAACACATACGCACGTGTTATTTATTTTAACTTTTATACGTGATTATATATATATATATTTTTCACTCCGCAAATTGATTTTATTTTTCTTCACTTCATGAAGATATTTTGTTGTTTTTATTTAATTATAAGTAATTCCAATTAACGCACGTGATTCTTTTAAAGTTTAATTAAGATGACGATGCTAAATGTGAGGATTCCATTTATATTTAATTCAATCGAATAATAAATAAAAAGGGAAAATATTTAATTTCTGAAGTTCCTGTTTTTATGAAGAAAAATATTAAATTTATATATACTATATTATTTATTATGAAAATAAAAAAAAAAAGATTGCACTTTTCTATGTGCAAAATTAAGTGTTTCGAAAAATCGTTCGTGATATGAGACTCTGTTTAAAATTAATTATTAATTTATGTTTTTACCTTTGAATACAATTTGGGTTACAAAAGTCTACTATAGTAACTTCACAATATTCATGAGTCCACGGAAAAAATAGATATTTTTTGTCAACATCAAATTTCGATTCCTAATTATTTTATTCCTGTTATATATATTTTACAAAAATTTCGTATATTAAAAATATCTTAGGTTCGAAAATAGAAGTTAAATCTAATCTAACAATTACGTTAGATAAATCAAATAAAATTTAACTATAAAAACATAAAGATCGATAAATTGAATGCTTATTTATTATATAAAAAATAATGGGATTGTTCATCCTTATATGATTAATAATTTAATCATTTTTTCCAGATCTATTATTATCAAAATTAGGATTAATTTAATAAGAAATTACAAATTAAATATTTCTTATTATTACAACACACCATCTATTAAAATTATGAAAGTTAATAAGGCGAGAACAGATATGTGAAAATATTGTCGAAGATTTTCACAATATCTCGAGTCGATGTTCCTGCTCGATCAAGCATTGAGAAATCGAATGTTGTCTTGTTGCAAACATCGAACAAACCAGACAACTACCTTCCTCAGAATCTTTATACGCTTTTCGTGAAAGTCGTGGTAACTTCGTCAATGGCAAAGGTCTCTCTCGTGAAACTTGATGCGGAAAAATCGATCAATGAAGGTTTCCAATTCCTTCCAAAGTTGAAACTCGTAGATTTTTCTCACTTCTATCTTCGTTTTAATGCTGTTTCAAAAGCAGCATGTCGTATTAAAAAAACATTTCTTGAGTAGATCGAAAAATTATCTAAGTTTTATACAATATCGATTTACGATAATTGGTAGATTTCAAAAGTGTACGTATTAATTATCATCATTCTGAAGTTATACTTTTTTAATAAGAATCTTTTAAAAAAAAAATGAGAATTAATTAAGGTTTTATTTACTAAACGGTTTCTCTTTAAAGTAATAACTTATTAGAAGTAATTAATAATATTTCAAATTTTCACACAATATACTGCGGATCTGTAATAACATATATGATACAATTAAAATGGTTATTCTCAGTTTTTATATAAGTTCGTAGTCGAATGGAAGAATTTTGCAATGTTTTAAAAATTCCTTAATATGATTTTAATTTGTTGACAACTTTGTTGTATACGTGAACAAGTGCTTTGATTCTAGCAACGAATACTGAATACACTATTTTTCAAGGGACCATCAAAAATACAAATTTAATCGTATTCTTTTATATCCAATTCTAATTACTTAATCACACACTTTTGATCTATAACCCGTACTAAATAAGAGAATTAATGAATTGTAGAAAAACAAAAAACCTAAAATGAATAAACTCAATCGACAGAACGTGTGATATTCACAAGGTCGAATAATATCTAGAATCATTGTTCATAAATACGAATTAAGCTCCTTTTATGAAAATACAATTACTAATTATAAAAACATAAAAATAGAAATAGCTTGTAAACAAGGTCGAATGAAATATATTGTCACTTTTTTCTTTATATTATTTTTGTCCTCTCTTTTTTACTCTTGTACGTAAAGCATTTTATTATCATCTTCACTATACGTGGGTGAATTAAAAAGTCTTGAGTATAACATAGAAATAATTATTAAATACTATAGACGCATATATGCGATGAATAAAAATTGCCAGAGCGTAAACTATCGACGACGCATATATATATATATGTTTGTCAATATTAATGTAAAATAATGTAATGTTGATTTACGTATTGATTGTTGTTTTAAATCTTGTTACATGAAAATGATATAAGAAACAAAAAATTTAATTATTAAATATAATTTATTATTTGATCTAGTTAATATCAATATCAACGAAATCAACTGCAATAATAATAAACTATTTCGTACTTAAAAAAAAAAAACACTTTAGCTAAAAGTATTCAGCACCTCAAAGGGTTAAAGAAAAAAAAAAAAGAATTGTTTTTATTGCTGTTCGAAACTTTTCAATCCACATACTTCGTATGTTATAATATGCTTTGAAACTCTTATCTAAAAATTTTGAATTTCTTATTTTTATCTTTTTTAAATTCAGTATCATTAAGAAAGATCATTGAAAAAGATGGATTGATAAAGAGGTGAGAAAGGTGGGTGGGGAGGGAGGGAGGGAGGGAGGGAGCGTGAGTAAAACGCGTAAGTACGTCGCGTCACTCCTGTAAAAGACCCTTCTCTCCGGCGAAGAGCTACTTACTTTCACCTAGTTTCACTCGTTATACTCTCGACGGACAGTGGTGAGTATCGTCGAGCAAATTTGTCGGATTCCTTTAACGGCGGCAGCTCTTCCCGACTCGTCTTGGCGCCACGCACGCGTCTCTTTCTTTCTTTCTTTCTTTCTTTCTTTCTTTCTTTTTAACGTATGCATTATATTTATTTTCTTTTATTTATTTTACTCTTTCATTTTGCAAAAGTGAAACGAAGACGGATCGTACTCTCAATTTCTCTTGATACCGACCTCTTTCTTTTCTCGATCGATCTTCGATCATTTTTAGTCGAATAATTTCAAATAATTCAAATATGTGTACGTATGTGCGTATGATTATTCTGTTCACGTCAAATAATAATGTGATGATAATAATAATAATAATAATAATAATAATAATAATAATAATAATAATAATAATAATAATAATAATTTTAAAACAACAATATATAATTGTTGTTTGCAAGAAAAAAAAAAGGAGAAAAAGATAATAACGTATCTACTTTTTTTTCTTCTTCTTTTTTTTATAGTATTTTATAATATTTCATTTCATTCTTTTTTTGTACGAATTAACCT
>NW_015148979.1:2925625-2977747 GCF_001465965.1 Polistes dominula | reverse complement strand
TTTTAAAACAACAATATATAATTGTTGTTTGCAAAAACAAAAAAAAAGGAGAAAAAGATAATAACGTATCTACCTTTTTTTTCTTCTTCTTTTTTTTTATAGTATTTTATAATAACGATCAAGTTATTTTCTTTCTACTAATAATCTTTTCAATTATTATCTCTTTTTTTGTTGTTTTTACAAAAACTGGTATATTTTTACAGGCTTATAATATTATATATATTTTTTTTCATTAATTACTAATATTATTATATTTATTATATTTTTAAAAAATTTTAATTATGATTACTCTTAAAAAATATTAATATCGTTAGCCTTTCACAAGTTTTTGTTATATCATTTAGTTACCAAAGTGTAGACAGTTACGTTAAGTGGATGCACATCGTATCTGTGACATTCTCGGTTCATAGTTATTTTCGATGATCGCAGAGAAAGTACATGGAGATCATAAAGAGAGCGTTTAAAATGCGCTCATGCTTGCATGTCGCTGCGTCATCCGGGTTTATACAGAACGAGAGAGGAAGATGAAGAGAAAAAGAGAGAGAGAGAAAGGAAGATCGAAGGCTCTCGAAAGACGAAGGCGACTCGAGATTGCGTGGACCACCCTGTGCACGTCCGAGTACCCATTTAGGTACATACGTGTAGGTGGACGTTGAGCTTGTAATGCCCACCTATGCGTCGAAGCGAAGCTCGTAACACGCACGAATACCACAGAGAATCAGTGGGAACTTTCGATAATGCAACTTCGCTTGTCTCTCTCTTTCTCTCTTTCTTTTAGTATGTATGTAAGAGAATCATATATATATATATGACACCTACATATGTATTACCTATCTACCTACCTACCTTCCTTCGTCCAACCACCTGTTGATGCTGCTTACGTTACGCGCAGACTTCGAAGCAGATATTCGAGGTGTTATTAAAGTTACCACTCTATTCGAATCTCTGTATATTTGTTGTATACCTGTTGTCGACGAATTTTGGAATCGATAAAGGATTATAATCATATCTGTGTATTTATCATACATGTGCGTTATTTGAAATATTATATGTAATATTGCTGACTATCGTCATTTTTATATAAACCAAAAAATGATAATTGTTTGTAGATAATGTCAAATCCTTATTTCATTTATAAATAATTTTTTCAAAGTAACGTTTCATTTTGGTTAATTTGTCTTTCCGACTTTTCCGGGTTTTATTTACGTAACACCAATGGATGTTTAAGAATAGCATTTAAATGCTGTTATATGTACATACTTACGTGATATGTTGTAATACGTCTAAGTTACCAATTACTGTACACTTGACAACATTTATCTAGTTATTTATTTCAGAAAATTATTTCTCTTTTCCTTTCATATTTACCATTATATGATTTTTTTATTATTTCAATGATAATTGGCCTTTATGTACATTATGATACATAATTACGTCTTTTAATAGATTTAATTTATTCCTATTTGTATTTTTCCTCGTATATGAAGATAATTATGACAGTAGAGTAAATAAAGAAAAAAAATTTATTATATAATTTATAGTATATTATAAATAATCGTTATATATAATAAATCTACTAATCAATCGTTTCAATTCTTTTAATTAATTTAATTTCCATAATTACCGTCATAGATATATAACTAAAAGAAAAATTAAGAATTTACAAATATTTGACAATATTTAAAAAATAATATAAAGAAAGTCTGTGTTATTGAGAAATAAAGAACACTAAAATTAAATTCTAAATTTGTATATGTGTAAGAGAAAAAGGATGGAGAAGGGGGAGGGAGTTATGAGTGAGAAGCAAAATGGTAGGAGTCTGATAAGTAAAATAGAGACGAACGATCAGTACTCGGCTCGAAAGGAACGAATTATTCTATCGACGGGGGCATTTGCATGAAAACTGCTGGTTCTGCTGACCTTCGCGATCTATTTATAACCGAGCCTGTTGATGCCCCACGCACTACTCGTGTAGACTCTTACCTGGTCTGGCTTGGTATATTAGCCCGACGTTGTCCCAGACTCCACATCGTGGACCGATTCTGCAATACTACCTTTTTCTTATTTGTAAAAACAAAATTAGCTAGTATCATTCCTTTGAAGATCAGTAAATGATACTGATGTCTAAAGAAAGATTGATCAGCTCTGTTTTATTCATTTTTTTTATTTTTTTTTATTAATTAATTAATTCTATTATATAGAAAAATATAAATTGTAATAATAAAAAAAAGGTTAAATTTATTCATTCGAAGATCTAAACGGATACATGTGTCTTTGAAATGATCGATTTGATCGATGATTATTAAATTGTAATCATTAAAATTAATTAAATATTCTTCTAATATAAATATGAATATAAAGTTCGATTCATCCGTTCAAAGATCAAAAATGATAAATTTGTCTAGAATGATCGATTTAATGCGAAACTTTAAAAAAAAAAAAAAAAGATAAAACTATCATTTATTCATTATGACTTTACTTTAACTATTAAATTTAATTAATTAGTCTTCTTCTACAAATAGATATTTTAATAATTAGAAAAATACACACATCGTTCATCTTAAGATATATACGATACACTTATTTTAGAATGATTGATCGAATTTACTGTTAATCTTGATACTTAATTAAAAACACTTGCATGATTGTGTCTTATCATTCAAATACAATTTGAATATTAATAGTTTCCTTTTTATTAGTTAATTTTTTTTTTTTGTATCTTTCATATATTAAATATTTAACTTGTCGTCAGATAATTATTATTATTATTATAGGAAGAATGAACGTTTAACTAATCGACACACCTAATCTATTTATTAAAAAATGATTAATTTTTCTTCTCTTTCTTGTTATTTTTTCTACAACTTGACTTCTATAATAGAATCAATTGTGAAATCTGATACTTTTTATAAACAATTGATAGAACGAAGAAATGTACATCAAATGTCGTTGAGAAAAGTGGTATAATATTTGAAATTAGACCATTTGAATGAATAGCAACAAAGTAGTAAATGGAGGTCTGTAAATAATCAGTGCGAATAGATGATTGTGGTTAACAGCAAACAACAAGTAGTAAGTGCTACTTTTAAAGTAATCTGTGAAGAGTAGCAGACGATTTTGGTCAATAGCAAGCAAGTAGTAAGTACCATCTTTAAATAAGTAATGCGGACAGACATAAGAAGCGTGAGAATACCGGTTTTTCGAGAATCGATTCGATTCGGTTGGTGCATTATCATTTATTTGCTACCGAGTGTATAATTATATCACGGATTAAGAGTGTTCGTTAATTGGCAGCTTTCATCGAGAATAAAATAATTATTATTATCTATAAAGGAATTGTGAAATAAATTATTTCTCTGAATTGAAATCTGTAACTTATGTACTTTTTGATAATCGACCTAGTTGAATGAAAAAAAACAAAAAGAGATTTATTAGGTGGGAAAAAAAAAAATAGGTCAAATGATTTTCATACAAAATTATCCGATTTATATTTTAAATACAAAGTCAAGTAGACCTTGAATCAAAAGAATCTTGTTCAAGGGAGAATACATTTATTGTAATTGGAGTAGAGAAACGAAAAATAAAAAAAAAAGAGAGGGAAAGAAAAAAAGAGAAACGAAAAAAGAAAATAGGTTGAGGGTCGTATGTCTACGTGTGTGTTCACACATAGTTCAATTTTATTTATAGAATCGAGTATGAAAGAACGAATAGAACGTGGGAAAACTCGTACATACCGGTTTTGTGTGAACTGATTCGTTCACTTTGAAGAAACGTATTTCTGTGTGTCGTATTACTCTCTGTCCTGGGTGAGAAAAGTATTTTTAAAGGAACCCGTGAAATAAGTTCAATTGGATCACCAACGTTTGATCTGAAAAACCAAACAAATAAAAGAATTATTTTTTTTTTTTTTTTCTAATTCAAAATTTGTACCGATCTTCCATTCGTGAATTGAAACGTATTATATAAAACAATAATTAACCCTTAGAGTGATATTGACGCATAAATGCGTTTGGAAAAAATTACCAGTGTGATCTATCGACGCATATACGTAAATTAATGTAAAATAATGTTATGTTTATATTAATTAATTAAATTATATTCAGAAACAAAAACTTTAATTATTAATTAAAATGTATTATTAGTATTTAGTTAATAATAAATTATTTCGTTCCTACAAAACATTTTAATTAAAAGTATTCAACACTCAAGGGGTTAATTATTTAAGAGAAATAAAAAATAAATTGTATTAATACTTAAGATATAAAATGAAAATTGAAATCATATAGGAAGTTCTTTCGACTGGAATTAAAAACACTTTATGAAACAAACTGATCTGATGAAGTCACCGATAATTAAAAATAGACGATACTGACATTCGAGTCATCTTCTTTATAAGTCCAAGAAAATAGACTATATGTCTCATAGATTATTGTTATATGTAATATAGATATGTGACGAAGAATCGATTAATATTTACAAAAGAAAAAGAATAAACAAAAGTAGAAATTTTGAATAATTAGAAATAAAAATATCGTTTTAAGAAGAACTTTTTAACTTAATTTACTATTTTGTTTATTGTTAAATATTTCCAACTTTTTTTTTATCATCTCTTTCTTCATTTATTTTTCGCCCCGTTTCAATCTCAATTAAGGAACTGGACATTTATCTCGATATTGCACAACAATCTAAGTTAATTAATATCGATTCACAAAAGGAAAATGTTCGTTAAAGCACGATTCTTGGGTAAACGCGAAGTAACACGCGATCTTAATCGTTTATATCAATTCAATTCACGTTCATCTTTCTTTTCTAAAAGGGTCGTTTAAAATAATATCAAAATAATCATACCAATTCGTTCTATTTCACGCTTTCTTATTGTCTTTTTGAGAAGAAAATAGTTCATTTAGACAAAAGAAAAAACATTTTTGATTGAATCATTCAACCAAATCTAATTCAACACGTGTTGCGAGACATGGAAATATCTTTTACTTTATTCGATATTATTGTTACCAGTTAATATCTCGTGAAAATGACAAAATTTATATATAAAAAAAAATAATAATTGTTATTATCTATTGATCTAATTGTAAATATATCTATTGATTTGATTTTAAATCGAATGTATTTTAATGATTTTTCATCTCGAATGAATTATCTTCATTCGCATGTATTCAATTTATTTAATTTTTTTGTTTTCATATATTCTAATACGCAATATTTTTATTTAACTCTATAGACAAAATAATAATAATAATAATAATAATAAAGTAATTTATATTTTTTTTTTATTTTTCACTCTCACTCTTATGCGTTCACTTATAATGTGAATGCCGCCTCAAGTGACGACGACGCGGCTGGTTTCGGACTAAAATACACTTAATTAATCCTTAATTGGTCGGCACCAATTATAATCCCAATGTAGCGACGCGTATTCATTCGTTCAACAAGAATGTATGACCGGGCAAAGGCGATGTTCTTTCCTCGTTTTACGATCAAGATGAAGACAAAGACGTTACTTCGCGCTCGCTAAGATTTTCAGAAATTTAAACGGTAGTTTAATTCGCTTACTTAGCACGATTTTGTTATTACATATTAAAGATATATATATAATTTACTTCTTTTAACAATAAATTAAAACTAAAATAATCGAATAATCATAATTTTTTTTTTTTTTTCTATAAAATTGAATAAAAATTAAACTAAAGTGTTACACACATATTACGTTAAACGTTAAAGTATAGTAATTATGTTATTAAATATATTTTCAATAATTGCACAAATACTATTTGAATGTCAATTATTTCACAATTGATATTATTATAAGACATTTTTGAAGAATAAAAAAAAATGCACATTTGTTTTTTCTTGCGTGTGTTTCAAGCAAGAATACTTGACCACGAATTTTCAATACAATGTGAATGAATAATAACCAAGCCACACCGATATTGCTCCACCTTCCGTGGTTTTCTTTATGATCGAGCCGTTCACCGACAACGCGATATGGAAATAAATTTTTTTCGAATACTAATAAGAACTCGGGTTGGGTCAAGATGCAAGGAGCGTCATCATTAATCCATCGAGAATCGGTGCAAGGTTACCTTTTACTACATCATTCTTGGATTACTCTCTTCCGTGTTTGTTGATAATTTATATATCGATTAAAATTTCAAGAAAAAAGTAGAACAATTTTATTTATGTATTTACGTCAATATCTTCGAATAATATTTATTTTAATATATAAAATGTAACATCAATTAATCGCATAACGTGACTTCTATGTGAAATATTCATTTAATGAATTTAAAAGAATCGTATTTTCTAGCCTAACTAACGACGAGTTTCGAGTTATTCTATTTTTAAACTTGCATACAATTCTTAACATATTCGAGACCGGTTACGTAGTTTTATGTCATTAAATATTAAAATTTGAATTGTTAATTTTCTTATTAAATTTTATTTCAATTTTAGATATCCAATTTTTTATTCGATTTTATTCTTAACTTTATAAATTTCGATATCATTATTTCTTAATTTAATAATATATTTTATATTTCAAGTTACTATGTAAAACAAATCTATTCAAATTTTATGTTACAGTCAATTCATTATATTCCATTTCTAAAAATATATTTCAAACATTAATGCACCTCTTTTAATGCAAATTTTTACAATAATTCTTCATCAAACATATTATAATTTTTCTTGAAATGTTATATAACAAATGATTATAAGCGTGATATCAAAGAAAAAATATTTTGTATATTTACATACATTTAAATAGCAAGCCGAACCTTGGATTGTTCAGCTATAGATTTTATACGCAAAACATCTCACCCTATTGGGTGAGAATGTTAATACATTTTTCAGGCTTATCAACATAAAGTGTAGTTCTTTCTAATATAAGTTTGATATAAATAAATGACACTAAGATGATCATAGAATGATAAATATTTGTATAACGATTACCGTCAATTACAATGAAATGAAAATTCTCATCTTCTTCGTTTTCCTTAAACTTTCCTACGCTTTCTTTACTGCTATCTTGATAGATCAAAGGGATTATACAACTTATAAACTTTGGTACTTGAATCCTTCAGAACCGTTTTAACTTTTTCAAACAATTCGAAGAAAAATAGGCAAGTACGTTCAAAAACTTTAATTATATTTTTTTCTAACTTTCCGATAGAACTAAGTAAAATGCAATAGAACATTGATTATCCGAATAAATTCAGTATAGTATACAGAATATATATACGTATATATTTTTCTTTAATTTTTAAATGTTTAATTCTATACAATTTTCTTGCGAATTTGTTAAATTGTGTGTTGTGATATTATTTTTGATTTTAATAATATTTTATATATTTAAAATATTATACACCACGTTATGTCATTAAAAAAACCTGTTATATATATATATATATATATACGTATGAGCTGTCCACAAGGCAATTATATAACTCCACTTTTAGACTTTTTAAAAACAGTATTATTAAAACAATTTATCAATACTTAACTTTATATATTTCCAATAAATATCTTTAACAATTATATTTAATACCACTAAATGAGAGCTATATAGATCATAAATTACATACACTAGTTAGATAATAGCAAAATATTATTTCAAATAATTACTCGTATAAATAAATGCCCTCGATCGTATCTTTAAACGAGCCAATTTCAATATCGTATTACTTGATAAACATAAAACAAACTAACTTTAAATATCGTGCTTACGCATGGTTATATTATTAATGAGATTTTCAATCGAATTCATTCGATTGACGTCCCATTCGGTGAAAGTACACTCGTTTCCTGAGTAAAAGAAACTTTAGAAAAAAATCATATTTAACGTAAATATGTACGTAAATACGTATGCGTTAAAATGGAATAGCAAAGTTTTAAAGATAGATCAATCAATTGATAGATCGTTCCTATGTTCATGGATACAATAACGGTGCGAAAAGTGCATAAATCAAACGGCATTACGACGTGGTGCAAACGGTATTACGGCAACCGTATTATAGCGGGTGTCCGTTATCAGTTTAGCACATGTCCAAGTGGCTGTTTTTATCGGCAACTATATTTAGCCGAAAGTATTGCTTATTGTTAGTCTGAAAACACATGCTCTCTCTCGTTTACTGACGCTTACTGTGACTGACTGAATCGAAAAAGAAACGTACCTGGATTAGATGAGTCGTTACACATTGATCCTAAATTCCTAAATTCTTCGATTTTAATACTTAATTAATGAATTGCAAAAGAAAATATATATAAAAAGAATATTTCATTAATTTTTTGTTATGCTAAGAGTATAAATGTTATTTAATAATAAATATATAGAGAAATACAGAAAATGAGAAACGAAAGGTCTAAATAATGTGAGAAAAAGAACGAGTATTTATGCAATTATGGGTTCATGAATTCAATAAGAGAAATATTGAAATAAAAATCCTAAATCTTTATTTTTATTGTGACAGACTATAATATAATATTAATATAAACAAGTTATTAATAAAAAAAAAATATATGATATTTCCCAAATCTTAATTTTGAATCATTTCCATTCACGAATTAGTTACTTTTGAAAGAGACTCTTATTACCTGAATCGTTCTTCGAAATAAAAGTATTGAATACGTAATAAGTACTTTCTCCTATGTCAATATTTTATCAATTGGAATTACAATCTTTCTATTTTCAATTATGTAGTATTATGATCATTTTATGTCCCATGGGATTCAATGGATTCCTACGATTGATTCGTATCCGTTAAGGGGACTTAGCAAATTGGATAAATTAGAAATTTCCCGTTAGGATCGAGATGTTAAAGTGAAAGAGAGAGAGAGAGAGAAAGAGAGAGAGAGAGATGACAGAGGCGAATGGGTGGGGGAGGGGAGAAGAGAGATAGGATACCCGAGGCGGAACGAGTTCACGATGGTTAATGGACAGAGAGAAAATCTTTAGTCTGCAGAAAAAAGAAGATGTCCGTTCTCAGACGATAGGCTTAGAGACGAGGACATTCCAAATTGGGAATGTTGCGAGTAGTCGTGTATGTACGCAGCCTCAGGTTCGTTCAACGGTATCGCCAAGTCATTAATTTCTTACATTTATTGCACCGTCCGCATACGGTAAAAGACTTATCGCGCGAGCTACGCCAGCTTTTCGAATGCACTCGGATGAAAAAATTAGTAGCACGTGGCGATACCGTTTTATCGCAACTTCTAACCTTCCTACTTCTAACATAATGACGATTTTTTTTTTAAGATATCTTCAAATTAATTAAACAATTAACGAAAATTTGATAAATCTATCACTAACTCTACATTTTGTTCAGTATTTCGAGGGACTCGAAATCATTGTAAAAAAGAAAGAGAAAAAATGTCATTAAATTTTTAAAATATTTAAAAACAAAAAGAAATCTAATAATAATCAAATTTTTCGATTTATACTTTATTTTGAAAACTAAAGAAATAATTTGTAAATTTGTTCATATTTTTAAAGATCAATGGAAAATATCGAATATATTATAAAAGAGTTTTTTATTTGTCAATATTAATGAAAAGGATTCTTCAATTTTCGTCACGTATACATTTTTATATTGAAATCGGCCATTAGGCCCGATTATTAATCATAGTCCGAGTATATATTCGATCTATAGAAGATTGTTGCAAGTTTATGATGCGTAGTAGCAGCAATGGTGGTACAGCAGTGTGGTGGCTTGCTGCTGCTGCTGCTGCTGCTAACTGCCAGTGTTTATCGTCAAGCTAAATATAGTCCGGACTATTGCTTGGCCGAACGACAAGCCAACGGAAAGAATAAAAAGAAGGAAGGAAGGAAGGAAGGAAGGAAGGAAGATGGAACGGGTCAGTAGCAATAGCAACAACGAACGCCATCGAGCAGTTGTGAAGCAATACCAGCAGCAGCAGCAGTAGCAGCAGCAACGAACCAACAGCAACTCGTTCCCATGCTACTATATGTTATTCCCTCTCCTCTTCTTCTTCTTCTTCTTCTTCTTCTTCTTCTTCTTCTTCTTCTTCTTCTTCTTCTTCTTCTTCTTCTTCTTCTTCTTCTACTACTTGTTAACCACGCATGCTCGTACAAGTACTAGAAAGAAAGAGGAAGTTGATGGAGGATTACGAGTCCACGTTATTCTCGCGAAAAATCTTTACTCTCTTGTACTTTGAACCTTTGAACAATTACAACATTAGCTGTTAGAATTTTACTCGTTGAAACCTATTTTGGTCTCCATGGGAAAAACATTAGATTCTATAGTGATTATTATTACTGCCATTGGTCGTTAAAGATCTTTCAATCCTTTTGCCAATAGATTTCAAAATTCAATCTGTTTAAATACAAAGTTTTATCTTCACAGTTATTTATTCTCTGTTTCCTTTTTCTCCTACGAGATTAAGATATTTTTTATACAATCACGAAATTAATATAACTTTAATTTAACTTTATTTTTTATTTTTTTTTAGTTCTTTTATTTCAAGATTTTCAATCCAATTATAATGTCATTTTATTCGTGTTGATTAGTCATAATTATGAGTTTTTACATGAAATTTATCGTGTCTATCGATATGACCAAGTTACACTCTTTCAGTCGTTGCACGCAACCGGGATCAAGTTGTCGCTTTGATCGGCTAATCAAGAGAACAAAACTCTTCTTACATAACGATGATATAAACTAATAACACCGAAGTTCTAAGAGAGTACATTGCTTCTCAATATTGTTAATTACAAATGATTTATTATCAATGACTCAGCAATCCTTGTAATAATAGATTGTTCTTATTCTATTTAATTTCAAGCATAATGTCGCGAACCAGGAAAAAAATTTAATTAAATGCTCGCTACTCATGAATTTCAACGAACTTAAACGTCTATTGTAGAGACTATTTTAAGACATGTATAAAAAGAAATATTTTTATAGTTCGAAATAAACGAAACGAAATAAATGAATAAAAGAAAAAATAAATGGAAATCATAATTTTAAAATTTTGACGCAAAGCGTACAAATTTAAATTTATAATTTAAACATTTAAACAATTTCTGATTGCAATATTAGTAATTCGTGGCATTAAAAACGTTGCTTTATGAATATTTATTTATCGTATATATAAAAAAAGATATAAAATATTTCAAGCTATTTAACATTGCATATTTATTTTACGAATAATATTTTTAAATATTTCTCCCAATATTTTAAATATTATCGTAAAGAATGATACTGTTTGAGAACAGTTTTATTATTCCTGTTACAAATTGTATTTTTTTTTTTGTTCTAAAAATTAAAAATCTTCCATAAATCTACGAAATAGCAACAGTTTTATTGAACGAAATAGAATGCAAAAAGAAAACAAGAAAAAAAGGAAAATAGACAAGAAAATATTTGTATTTTAATCTATGGAGGCCGCACATAGCTGCCTGCCACCGACGTTATCGATTCTCTCTCTCTCTCTCTCCCTCTCTTTCTTGAAATCGAATTTCTTAACTTAGGAATCGTAATTTGATTTACACGACTTTACGAAAGTTGTTTCGTCACATTCAAGGATACACGCGCGTGCGCAACTCTATCTCTATTTGTCCGTCCCGCGACTATAAATAGACGCTGTTGATTTATGAATAAATGAAAGCACTGCCCTATCCGTGTGAAGGCACGCGTGCGATCGTGTGCTCGATCGTGCCTCCTCGTTTGCGTCGGACGCGTGTATGTATATATATATATATATGTACATCTTTCTCTCTTTCTCTCTCTCTCTCTCTCTCTCTCTCTCTGATTCTTACTTCCTCTTTCCCTCTTTCTCTCTTCTATCATTCGTATCTATTCGTGTTATTTACGTGAAGAGATTGTTGTGCCGTATGTCGTTGCCAGATGTTCGAGCTCCGTACTCGCCTATCGAAACAACGAGTTATTCGATTTAAATATTCCCGCCTATTTATTTAAATATTTTAAATACATTTCTCCCTCTTTCTTTTTTTCTTCCTCTCTCTCTCTCTCTCTCTCTCTCTCTCTCTCTCTCTCTCTTTCTGTGTGTGTGTGTGTTTGTGTGTGTCTTTCTATCTCTCTAATTTCCCTTTTGCTTTAGTGATATAAAAAGAAAACAGATGATTTTATTTTTGTTAAAAGTTAAATCTAGTCACAGATAAAAGTAAAAAATTAAAAAATAACGCATAATTCTCGTCTTTTTAATCTTATTTATTCTTTTTCATTATTTTCATTTATTTATGCACGATCGTTTATATATTATGTTATAAATAGATATAACGAATATGTTGTTATTAACATCGAACTACACAAATTTTTAAAATGAACTTTGATAAACGTATTATTTTTATTTATTTATTTTTAAATAAAGATATGTCATATTACATGATTATTATGAATACTAATTTCTAAAAGTATAATAGATAAATAGATTATTGGAACGAAGTACACACTGGTACACATTTGGTTAGATTAATATAGTAAATAATTAGATCAAATGTCAAAATTATGCAACAATCGTCGTATATATCGATAGAGATACACGAGAATAATAATGGTAAACTCACGATTATAAAAGAGGAAAAGAGAGAGAAAAATAGAGAGAGAAAAGGATAGATTGTGTTCAATCGATCGAGATTAATTGGCAGGATCTGCGTTTAATCGTCGAACGCTCGGTAGTACTCTGTAATTTGAGTCACCGTACTTCGAAAGAGAGAAGAGTAATTAATTCTCAGAAGGCAAATGGTTTATTGCATAATAAGAGAATTCATCGCAGGTACTTTTGCGAATTGCTACGATTACCTTGAATTTATTTTATATACAATGTATGCATGTATATATATATATTGCATTTCTGCAGTGTTGCGTCGGATACTCGAACGTTTCTCGTTTCGATCCTTAGCTGCGTTAAAAGAAATTTTATTTATCTCAAATGAATATAAGATAATATAAATAATATAAAAAAACAATGGAAACGAGAAATGCATACATTATTTTATTCATATATTATAGTTTAGAATATTAAACAAAATACGCGCTTATATTATACCTATATCATATAACATTTCTTATATAGATGAATGAATAATACCATTAAAGGATTTTTAAAAAGTAGATAAACACATAGATAGATAAATATTAATTATAATTAATAACCACTGCAATGTGTACAACATACACACATATACAATATACAATATTTAATTTTCTACGTAATAATATACAAAATATTATACTCGAAGGAGTACGAATGTATAAATACATGTATGCATGTACATACGTACATATACCTATAATCTATATCTATATTTACAAAGAAAAAAAACAAGAGAGATAATAAAATTATAAGGAACGATAAAATTCAAATATTTTCGGGGTCACGACACTAAAGAGAATAAACATCCTGTTATCATCGGAATAGTCACGAGATGTTCGAACGATATTTTATCACTTTCACCGAAACACCTGTCGTAGCCGACGGTTATCGTCTCGTGTACACGTGCATATACATATATATATATATATATATACACGTGCGTAAATCCATTTATATATATATATACGTGTACTACGACGAACAATGATCTCAAGGATGATAATGATCGAGACTCTGTCAGCGTGTCTCTTTGACAACGAAGACGAAGAAGATGTAGCTCGTCGTCGATCATTTTCTTTCTCTTTCTTTCTTTCTTTCTTAGAGCTCGAGCTACCACGAGCGTCCTTGAAGCGTGTCACAATCCAGCCGATGCCTTTTGATCGTGACCTTTGGCTCTCGTTGCAAGCCGACGGTTCTCAAAAGAAAGATCAACGGCAACGGTTGCCATCGGCACTGCCGAAGAATTGAACGACCGAAGATCCAACTCTTATATACACATATGTGTATACATATATATGTATATATGTAAAAGAGAGATAGGCTGTTGGATTTAAATGTTCCTTTTCTCCGTTTATCGTAAGTTTATCGTGCTGTTTTATACTGCGACGCGACACAACCAACGTCTTTAAATTTTCCCTCCTTTCGGAGAACGCTAAAGGAAATTCTAATGAACGCTCGGGGAATATAAATAGAGCTAAGCGAGAATTCTAAAGAAGGTAGGTTGGTAAGTACTTACGTACAACAATTTCATGAGAGAGTACACCCGATATAATATCGATTCAAACGATTTCTAAATTCTTTTTTTTTCTAAATCATATATCAATGTATTTTTGATTTTAAAGAACGATTTATACTAAATGATCAAACTCTAGGAATATAGATTTGTTATAAATTATAAGAAAAAATAAATAAAATTTCCAATGACCATTATCGAGAATATTAGATTAATTTTTTTTTTTTTTTTTTAATAACTTATAAGAAATATTTTAGATATTTTTTTATTTGCATAGAAAATTATATAAATTATAGAAAGATTAAAAATAAGTTTCGATATCCATTGATATTAGAAATGATAAAAAATCTTAATGAATGTTGAAATCGTCATAATTTTGAATCAGTCGAAAAGTATACTTGTGATAAAACAAAAACATATGATTGATTATTATTATTATTATCGTCTTAAAGTAATCGAAATAATCAATCTAAGCAAGGACTTTTTTCTATTCAAAGGACGATTATACAAATGTTCTTTTACCTAGAAAGCAAACATTCATTGCATCGTTGAGCATTCTATCGATAGCGGTTGCATACATAATAGCACGCGAATCAAAGCCGTAAGCTGGTTAAAAATAGCAATGTTACGGTCGAGGACGCGAAATACGATTGTTTCGTTTTTATCCTCACTATAATATGACGTAATTTTTGAAAAATCTCATAAACTCGCCGGTACCTGTTTTGTTAGACGAATCCTTGGAGAGAAAAAGAGAAGAAAAACAGTGAGAAGTAAAACCATGTCGAGAACATCTCGTTAATTTTCTTTTGACACTCGGAGATATATAATTTATTCAACGTGGCTAATTTTCTCTTATTCTCTCTCTCTCTCTCTCTCTCTCTCACACACACACACACACACAGAAAGTCATATTTCAAAATTACTTACAACACCTCATCATTGGACTTTACTAGTATATCTATATTTGTTTAACTATTTTTCTTATTTTAATTAATGCAAAAGAAAAATATACGATAGAACGAAAAATCAACAATGACATTCAGCCGAGAAATCGTAATTTTTTTCTTTTAATTTATACAATTTTATTCATTATTTATTCTAAGTCATAATGCAAAAAAAAAAAACAAAGATTTATTTCTTATTTATATTAATAACTTGTTTGCATTGGACAGTAAAAAAATATATAATCAATTTAATTTCAATTATCGTTTTTTATGTACGTTAATTTATTATTCATTTAATGACTATTTAAAAAAAAAAAAAAAAAAAAAAAAATCCAACCAATATAAAAATTAAAATGAATTCGTTTCATTGGATGAAATTCAATTAGAAACTTGTCTATTCGAAAATGTTTTCATGTATATGAAGGAAACGAGATTGGAATCGTCAAAAAGCGACAAATTTATCTGGCCTTTCGTTCAACAAGGTCCACGAACGTGAACAATCTCTCTCCGAACTCTAATAGCCACCATTAACGACCCTGACAACGTACTCGCCGATCCGTTCGCACGCTCGCGAATTCCAGGAAGCGATCGTTTCATTCCAACCATCAGGATCGGCTCCTTTCAACGATGCCATTATTGGTGTCCTCTCGAAGGAAACGTTTACGGTCTCTCCTCCACCTTTTCCTTTTCTCAAGGAATTTTTCTTCTTTTATTTTGGTTCCACCTTACACCAACATCGCAGGAAGCTCTGACCCTTCTGAATTTACCTGTATTTTGTACGCTCGTAGAATTCGATACGCCGATTAAATTGCTGCTAACTTTGATCTCGGGCAAGATCGAAACGAATCCTCGCGTATTTTCGAAGAAGAAATTGAGGTCGTTTTTTTTTCGATAAGAAGATCCATTCAATCGTTCACAACACTCGTAGGAGGAATCATCTTATTTTTCATCGTTCAGAGTTTGGATATTAAATAAATTGTTTCCTGTTCTTTTTCTTTTTCGAACGAATTCTTCCTTTCCTTTTTTTTTTTTCTTTTTTCTCTTTAGAACCTCGCTCACCGAAAAATAAATTCTTTTTAATACTCAAAGAGTTAATTCGACGGAGTATACCCTTTAGTGTAGCCATTTGACCGTATCAGGTTTCACTTGTCTTCCGGAAAAAAGAGAAGATTACTATGTCATAAGGATTCTTTGTGAAAACAGTAATTCGAGATCTTTTTCAAAATATTCGAAATCTTATTTGAGTTTAGTTGATTTTTAACTTTCATATATAATTATATTCTTATATTAAATAATTAACTCTTTATGTGTTATATTTCTGTTTAGAAAATTTGCAAAAAAACATATGTATATATATATTATTTATCGAGTATAAATAAATATTGAAGGGAAAGTAATGAAAAAATTATATAATTATAATTTTACAAGATCTACTAGAAAGTTAGATTAATTATTGAATATGTTATAATTCTACCATTACGTGTATTCCAAAATTATTGACAATAAATAAATAAAAGATTTAAATATTCCATTCGGAACTTCCTATAAAAATCTTCACCTCTTTTGGTTCAACTTCCGTTTCGTATAAGTAGGAAGGAAATTGATGGTGTCGAAAATATAACCGATAAATATATACACACGATTTCGTAACACAATGTAACGAGTCACGATATTAAACGCTAAACAACCATCTATCGAGCCTAAGAGATCGCTTATCTTCACTCTGAACGCATACTTCGGAGGTCATAACATTGTAGTATCGCATTCACCAAGCTGGTATTCGATTCCACCGAGTTCACAATTCACGTTTCACCGGTGTTTAACATTGCTAAATCAGTTCTACTTAACGATGACATTCATTCATTAAACTTATTCACGTTAATGCTGCATTACAATGTTTCACAAATTCTCTCAATACATCAATATACGATTACGTATAATATTAGATTACGAATAATTTATTTATAAAATATAATATACATTTATAAATGATATATTATTGATTAATAATTAGCAAAATTAATTTCATATTATAATGAATATTATATGAATATATACATATATACATATTGCGTGAATTATTATAATATAATAATAAATAAATTAAATATAATATGCACACATATATATATATATATATATATACAGTAATCCCCCCTATAACACGGTACTCTTATAACGCGTAACCAATATACCGTGTTATAGGGGGTATTACTGTATATGCATGCATCATAGTTACATAATACGATACAATTTGATTCATATCAATGCACGTGTATTTGCTTAAAATATAACTATAATAAATAATAATCCATTTAATGAAGGATTTCGAAGATCAAAAGGTTTTAACATCGATGGATCGTTGAATCAATCACGTGACGTAGTTAGAATCGATCTCTTCGCCTTCGCAAACGAGCAGTGAGATTCCTCGATTGTTTTTCGAACGATTGTGGAGATGCGTTGCACAACTTAAAGACGAAGACGACTTGAACGTGAGAGAGTATAGATAAAGGGAGTGCTCAAATGGAAGAGAGAGACAGAGAGAGAAGAGAGAAACCCGTCCGTTGTGTGTAGCACGTTGGAGATCTCGACTCTCGAGCTCCCTCAAGGTGGTCTCGTCTAAATATAGCCGAGTGGAGCTCAGAATAACACCACGTCGAGCCGGCAATGACCAAAGCCCACCTCACCTCGTCGACGAACAAGGATAAACCTACCAAGCGGGTCACTTTCATATACTTTGGACCGATCTCCAAAATCACACAACAAACAAACGCGATACAAGTTATGAAAACGATCGATCACAATCAATCTTTCACATCATTCGTGATAACGAAACTATTCTACTTTTTCCCATTGATTTTTTATTTTTCATGAAATAATAATTCTTCGATGATTGAACAATCAAATCAAATTGTATGATAACAAGTAAGATCTAAGATTAAATTAACTAACTAATATAATTTAATAATATTATTAATTTATCTGTATATATAATTAGTTTTTGAATGTACCTAATAAAAAATAATATATATTAGGAAAAATGGTTTTAAATCGTCATTCTTATACGAATGATTAACGAAAAGAAAATTATTGATTATCAAATAAATCAAACAAACCCGTATTTATTTTTAACGCAATCCCTATATGATATATAACGGAATATAAAATATCTTTATATATGTGATGATATTTCTTGCACCAAAAAGAGCAGCGTCAAAATCAATTGGAAACTGAGCGCGTTGTTTTATGCACCGATTACAATGAATTTCACCGTCATGGCGATATGCGTCGCGTCGTGTCATGTCAATTTATTTCTCGCATAGCGTTAGATCCGAGAGCACCGGCTGCAATTCTAYGCGTTCCTACTTTTAACATATAATCATTCACTTTATCGTTTTACAGAACAAGATTGTTACAATTCGCGAGATTTTCTCGATCCTCGATCTGAAAGTTTACTGTCATCGTGATGAATAGAGGAAACGAAAGTTCCTCATAACACTAGAAAAGTGATGATAGATCAATAAGAATGAAATATTTATCAAACCAGAGATGTTATTACATAAAAAGTAATCAAATTCTAAGCAAATATATGCATATTAATATATAATATGTATTATGTTTACCAATCTATTCCTATACGTTTTATTTATTTATTTTATTTACAAATAATTATATTCMAAGAGAGAAATTTTATACCAATAATTATAAATTAATTAAATTAAAGGAAATTAAAAAAAAAAAAAAATAAATCAATAAATTTTATGATTTATTTTATATTAAAATTATTAATATAATAAAATAAATTTTATATAATATTTATGTGATATCCATATACAATATATCAATTTGAAATTTAATGAAATTGCGATAAAGCACAAAATTGTTGGAAATATGTATAATAGATAAGGGATGGAAAAAATACAAATAAGAAATAAGATGTTTCTTATATACACATTTTATATATATAATATGTGTGTAGATTATTGAAGAAGAACTGACCCTCAGTTGTCACGTTTAATTTATATGTTAATGAGCGGCATGTCACATTTCAGGCGGTACGAAGAGCAACTCGCGGCACAGCCGCCACTGCCACCCGTTCGTTCGCTCTCCCGTTCATTCCACTCTCCTCTTACCCTCCATCTTTGCAAGCCGCGAGTTTATATTTAACTCGCGCCACACACCATGGTACCAGGCGCAGCCCACTTTGCTCCACTCCGCTCTCTTTCTATCTCTTTCTCTCCCACGAGTGCATTCGACTTGCTTCTGGCCGCTCCTCTCTCTCTCTCTCTCTCTCTCTCTCTTTCTCACTTACTCTTTCTCTTTTTCTATCTTCCCGTCTTCTCTGTCTGCTGCTGCTGTTACTGCTGCTGCATTTTGTTTTTCTTCCTCTTTCTTTTTGTCTATCCTTCTTCCTTTTTCTTCATTTGTCTTTCTCTATGATTGCACTGCACTCCACTTTGCACTTTATACACTTTAAGCGATACGACCAAAATTTTCTACAACATTTTCCCTAATTTTCAATGTTTCTTATCTTTCCTCTATCTTTTAATCAAACTCATTGAATTATTACTCTCGACAATTGTATATGCTTATTCCCCTGAACTGGTTATTATTTATATTAACTTACTTATGCGAACAAGTTCGAGAGCGACACCGATCATCGGTGTTTATGATTCTATCAATTTAAAATGATATTCCTTTTTCCTTCATTTTTTTTCTTCTTTTTTTTTTAATTTCTTTTTATTTCTAGCAGATTAATTAAAGTCGACTTTAATTAATAAATTTTATTCCGAGATCCTCTCGCGCCGATATCATAAATTTTCACTTTTTTCGTTTTTCTATATTTTTCTTTTTAAACATTTTTTTGAACATTTGTTTTTTATTTACGATAAATTTTTCTATATTTCTTACCTACTGTTAAATTTCTGTGCTTATATATAAAATAATTAAATGCGATGGAATACCGGAATAATGGAATTGATTCATATATATATATATATATATATATATTTAAAAAAAAGTAAAAATTATTCACGTCATTCATAAATTTGATTTAAGATAAGATCTACAAATTGATTTATTGCGTTACAGAAATGTTCGGACTACAAAGCTTCGAAAGTGAACACCTTTGCAAGAACGGAGCCTCCGGATACACAAGTTACGAAGTCGGTGATAGCTCTTCTACTCCATTATGGTTGGAACAAATTCACGATTATAACGGAAATGGCCTGGTCGACGGTAGCTCGTTCACTTGAGGAACAGGCGACGAAGCACAATCTGACGGTGAATCACTATAGGACCGTTGAGGATCGTCATACTTGTTGCGAAGATAGGTTACCGTGTTGTCAAGTCAGCATATGGTTTCAACTTATAGAGGAGACCAAAAATATGACGAGAAGTCAGTTTACATTTTAATTATTTTATCTTCACATTTTAACAATCTTGTAATTTGTTCTTATCTCATATTCTTTTCAGGAATGTTTCTTAAAAACAAATACATATACACAATAGACAATTGTTAAGATGATTTTAAAATTCTTTAATCATTTAGTTTATAAATTTTGTTCTCTCTTTTATGTTTTTTTTTTTTTTGATGTTTCATAAAAATTCAAAAGTTCCATGTTCTATAACTCGATCACTTACGAAAGAATTGAGGCATCAATGAAATCATTCAATGAAAATTTTCATTTTGATTGTTTCAGTATACATTTTTCTTGGTACCGCAATGTCTTTAATAGATATGATGAATTCGATGCTGAATCAAAGATTACTGGACAACGGAGAATACATGGTCATACATGTGGATATGATGACATATTCACAACGAGAAGCACAAAAGTACTTATGGAGTTAGTATGCCTGTTATTCAAGCAACATTCTTCGAAATTAAACCTTTAAGTGATAAATTATGTTTCGGACAAAAAATAAAATCGTTAAATCGCGTAGAAATATGTTAGTAACGAATTAAACTATTATCGTAATTAATCTGTTTTGATTTAAATCTTTTCAGAACCAGAGCATTTAGACAGAATGGAAAATTGTCTCGAACCAAAGGACTTTTTAAAGAAGGCAAGATCGCTCATGGTTGTTGCTTCCACACCACCTACTCAAAATTATGAAGAATTTACGAAAAAAGTCCGAGATTACAGCGAAAAGGAACCGTTCAACTTTGTTATTCCAGAACTTCTGAAAAAATATGAAAAGGTATTTTTATATAATAGGAATATAATGATCATTAGGATAAGGAAGTAACAGCGAGGAGATTCCTTTATCTAAAAAAGATTTGGATTTTTTTTCTTTTATAGTATGTCCCCATTCATGCGGCGTATCTTTACGATTCGGTGAAGTTGTATGCTAGAGCATTGGATCAACTTATACGAGATCAACCGGAACACACTCTACAGGAAATCGCTAGTAACGGAACGCAAATAATAGAGACGATCATCAAAAATCACACTTATCAAAGTAAGTACGTATGATTTACTAATCGAGACTCGAATACTATTTTCTTCTTTTTTCTTCTCATTCAATTGGATCTACACAATTTTCTTTATTTTTTGAAGTTTTCTTTGTTTTTGCAATATATATATATATATATATATATACTTATAATTGTCGTTGTCCGTAGGTGTCAGCGGAGCGACTATAAAATTGGACAAATTCGGAGATTCGGAGGGAAATTTTTCGGTGCTAGCTCTGAAGAAGGATCCTTTCCGTTTCAACAATTTTTCCTGCGATTATCAAATGAAACCTGTAGGACAGTTTCAGCAGGGTGAAACTCTAGTGAGTGAGTTGTTTAACAGCACTCGTGCGAATCATTCTTTTACATATAGGAATAATGAAGAAAACTAAAATATTGAAATATTGATACAATAGAATTATTTTAACAAGTCATTTCCTTTCTCTCCCTTTTCCTTATCCCCTCTCTTTTTCTGTTGCTTTCTTTCTATATTTAATGAGTATTAAAGTATATTTCTCACACAGTTATACAGACCATCAGAGTCTATGGATTGGCCAGGTAAAAATAAACCGGAAGCCGAGCCTGGTTGTGGTTTTCTTAACGAACACTGTCCCAAAGATGATACTCACATGCGTAGTATCGTTGTTGCCGGTGTCCTCGGTGTTATATTATTTTGCTCCGCTGTGATTACAATAAGCATCTATCGAAGGTGGAAAATCGAACAAGAGATCGAAGGATTGCTCTGGAAAATTAATCCAGAAGAGATACGTGGCTATCCTCGTCTCGACAATATGATGTCGTCTCCTAGTAAGGTCAGTGATCTTGAATTTATTTTATCATTTTATTTCTTTCAAAAGTTTTAATAATTATTATTAGCATGTATTGTCCTTTCTTGAAGCACACGCGTACGTACCGTCTTCTGTACTGCGTAGTACTTTCTTTTTTTTTTTTTTTTTAGAGATATCTTAATCTCTCAGGTGCATAAAATACTTTATGTTAAAATCACGATAGGCTTCGCTATGAAAAGGCCGTAAAATAAGAAAAGAATACGTCATTCCTATTTTAAGCTTTCCAACAAAGCATGTTATCTTCCGAAGTTTATCCAAGCTAGCAATAACAAGAGATAATTTCCAAAACGATAGTTACAAGAGCTAGTCGCTTAAACAAAATCAGATAACTATTATGTGGTACCTATCTTTTAGATATCTCTTTTAATCATGCATATATTACCTCGGGTGAAAAGCTATCGTACATTTTATATAAATATTTCAACGGACAATATGAAAGTATTCCTTTCTTTTTTGGACACTGTTTTTTAAGGAAAATTTCTACATTTCCTTTCTCATATCCCCTCCCAATATTTTATACTCGATCTATAATAGTCGTTTATACATATTTTATTTTAGTATAATTAAATAAATACTTATATTATTAATACTTATACTGGATTAGACTGTTGCGGAAATAATATTTTTACGTAGAAGAATTTATTCTTACGAAATAATTCCTCCATATTATCTGATTCTTGGATCAGAAAATGCGACACGGTATCTCTCCTATTTTATTTAATGATATTTATGTTTTTTACTCACACAGTTAAGTTTAGCTAGTGGAATGTCTTACGAATCGAGATGTGGTGGTCAAGTATTCGCGCAAACTGGCCATTATCATGGTGTAGTGGTGCGAATAAAGGAATTGAAATTTTCGAAGAAGAAGGATACATCGCGTGATGTCATGAAGGAGATGCGTATTCTTCGTGATATCAGACACGATAATCTGAACTCATTTATCGGTGCGTGTGTAGAACCGATGAGGATCTTGCTAATTACCGATTATTGTGCCAAAGGAAGTCTTTATGTAAGTTTATCTAATATACTGCTTATTTAACATTATTAATTATTTAATCGTCATTATTTTAAACTTTTATAGGACATCATTGAAAACGAAGATATAAAATTAGATGATATGTTTATTGCGTCGTTAGTTCACGATCTCATTAAGGTAAGTGATCACTTTGATGGTCAGCATTCTGTTAGTTATGTGCTACGCTATCGTAGAGTGATTTTAGAAATGATTTCTGTCGTACAGGGTATGCTTTATATTCACGAAACATCAGTGTTATTCTGTCACGGTAATCTAAAATCTTCTAATTGCGTGGTTACTTCACGTTGGGTACTCCAAGTTTCTGATTTTGGTTTACATGATATGCGTCATTGTGCCGAGTCTGACAGCATTGGAGAACATCAGTATTTTCGAAGTAAGTTTAATAAAAAAAAATGACAAACTTTATTCAACGGAAAAGATTATTTAACGTTTAATTATTTCAGACCTATTTTGGAAAGCCCCTGAGTTGTTGAGGGATCCTAATGCACCGATCAGAGGCACTCAGGAAGGAGATATTTACTCTTTTGCTATTATATTATTTGAAATAATTGGACGAAAAGGACCATATGGAGGTGTTAATTTGGAACCCAAAGGTAACTATCACGATATTATAAAGAGATTTGAAACTGTAGTGATAGTCTGTTGTTAATCGGCATTTGCCAAAAGGTATAGCTGCAGAAAAAATAAATATGAAACGTTAACAAATTGACAGAAATCATAGAGCGAGTGAAAAGGTTCCCAGAAGATGGTGAACCACCGTTTAGACCTAACATAGAGATACTGTCCGAGTCTGAGGCAGATTGTGCTGAATATATCGTTAGTACTATAACCGACTGTTGGGCGGAAAGTCCAGAACTTAGGCCAAACTTCAAAACAATAAGGACAAGATTAAAGAAAATGAAAGATGGTCGTCATCGTAATATAATGGACCAAATGATGGATATGATGGAGAAATATGCGAACAATCTCGAAGATCTAGTCCATGAACGTACGCGTTTACTTTATGAGGAAAAACAAAAAACTGAAGACCTGCTACATAGAATGTTACCTGAGTGAGTTTAATTCACGCGATCTTTGTTAATAAAAAATATATTTATATAATATTATACGATCCAATAACTACTACTAATGTTTCTATTATTTTTAGTTATATGAAAAAATACTCGCGAAAGACTATTTCGAGGGGCATTGTAATTGGATGTTAAAAAGAATTGTTTTTAAAAGATTTATTGATATTTTCTAAAACAAAACCCTATCATATGTTTTGCGTAAATTAGTTTTGAATAAAAGAAAATGAGAAACAAAGTAGAAAAATATTAAATTCTCATAGCACTTTAAAACAATGTCTAATAATTCACACAAATGAAGCTATGTCCATTTTTTTTTTGTATGTAAATTAAAAAACAATAAAAAACGGAAAAGATAAATAATACAAGGTGAATTGCATATTTACGATTTCATTTTTATCCCAAGCGCAATAATCCACGTGTATGCATTTGCCCTTGCGATAAAAATATAATCGCGAATAATTTATCGTAATGTATTTCGAGAAATACCGACAAGCTTGAAATCTTAAAAAAATAATCTCAAGAACAAATTCTTTTCACCATTAAATGAAATAATGTAACTTTATTTCGAGTATTTTTCTATATAATAAAAAATAATGAAGATATTAGGAACAATAATAATTATTGGATCACTTGATATATAATTATTTTTATCATTATCAATGGACAACATTTCTCATACACTTTTTGTTTAATTTTGTACAGACCAGTTGCCAATTGTTTAACAAATGGTATAGGAGTAGAACCTGAAGCATTCGATTTGGTAACGATATATTTCAGCGATATTGTTGGTTTCACAGCGATGTCAGCAGAAAGTACACCCTTCCAAGTATGTATAAGATAATTGAATTCTTTGTAATGTAACTTTATGACATTATTAGCAAACTTTATATCATTTTTTTAGGTTGTAAACTTTCTCAACGACTTGTATACTATATTCGACCGCATAATCAAAGGATATGATGTGTACAAAGTTGAAACTATAGGAGATGCCTACATGGTTGTGAGTAAAATATACTAAGATATTAAATTTATTAATAAATATTTTACTTTCATAATTGATTATTTTTAATTAGGTGTCAGGACTACCAATAAAAAATGGAAACAGGCATGCCGGAGAAATAGCATCTATGTCTTTGGAATTACTTAATGCGGTCAAGCATCACACAATAGCTCACCGTCCTCAGGAAACTCTTAAACTTCGTATTGGAATTCACACAGGTAAAACAAAATACATAACGAATAATAAGAATCTTACATTGAAACTAATATAAATTAAATAATATAAAACCTATTTTTTTTTTTTTTTACAAACAAATGTATACACAGGCCCTGTAGTCGCAGGAGTAGTAGGATTAACAATGCCTAGATATTGTTTATTTGGTGACACTGTGAATACTGCATCAAGAATGGAATCAAACGGTGAACCATTACGTATTCATATTAGTAGTCAATGCAAGGATGCTTTGGATAAAATAGGTGGTTATATTATCGAAGAACGTGGTTTAGTAAATATGAAAGGAAAAGGCGAAGTGAAAACTTATTGGCTTACAGGAGCTACAGAAAAAGCTATTCAGAAAAGAGAGGTATATAAAGAATTCATTTATAATTATTATCTTATATTGTTCACTTAAATATTTATAATAATATATTCGTAACTTTGTATTAGAAAGTTTGTTATTTATAGGTGGACGTTGGTGATCTTCCACCACTTTTCTGCAGACCAAGAAGAAGTCCAAAATTTAATCCTGATTCACGTCAGGCATCATTATTAGCTGTTTTAGGTGCTGGCAGTCGAAGGCAATCTAGCGTGCCACGTCCAACTGCTGATGATTCGTCCTCACAATGTGGTGGTGGATCGAGTCCAATACCAAAATCTCTCCTTAGTCGAAAATTGGAACGATCTCCACTTTGTTTATCAGATAGCATATCCAAAAGTACATTGGAAAATAGTCCTCTTCAAGAAGAAATTGAAAATCGAGCTGTTAACATCAAGCTTGCTCTCGACGATTTTTTCACAGATGCTAAACCAAAACTGCTTGAGAATGAAAGAGTTTTATCGATAATTGCATCTTCCTCAACAACTAGCGACTATCCATCTCAAACAGTTATCAGAGAATCTCGTTCGTTAGATCCTTTTCCATTCGACACTGATACAAGAAGATTCGAACAGGAGAATTTTTGTTGGAAAGAACTGAGAAAGAGTTTTCGATCGTTGGAAAATTGTGACAAGTGTCCACGGACCAGCTTAAAAACCGATCTTGCTGGTAAAGTGTTGAATAATAATTACCCGAATGGCAATATGATAATTATACCTCACGTTAATATAACGTCAAACGATGTAGAGACTCCTCTACTTATGGGTGACGAGAGTGGTTGTATAGGAGAAATAGTGCAGGGGAAACGTTGGCGCTCTTTGGATGAAGTGACACCTGATCCTAGTAATAAAAATGTTCCCGATAAAAAGTCTTCAGCACGAAATTCAATAAAAAGCTGGCTGGTTAGTCTGTTTAATAGTAATGGAATACCCAACAGCGATGTTTCTTTAAGAAGGGGTGTTATTGCTGGATATGATATACAGTCAGAGCATGAGAGTATAGTTTGAATGAATTGTTTTTATTATCCTTACTACGCTTCTCCTTTTTAAAAGGAAACAAGTTTATGATGACGTAATAGAAGAATCTTGTATATCGAGAACGAAAGTGTATAATGTATATTTATGTTTATGAGTCATAAGCATGATTAATTGTTGCCATGTTTTTTTAGATTATGTACGTGAAATTTATATATATATATATATATACATATATATGTATGCATGTATGTATATACATATATGTGCGTGTGAAAGTTACCGAAAGTGTATATTTTTATTACCTAGATATTTTATAATTCGTACTAAACTGTGCGTCAGCGTCGATGCCGAAAGTGACTTATGTAGCGCAGGACTGTTGCCTTGCCTGTTAAAATTTTTAATCTGAGTACGCAATAGGGACAAGAAACTATTTTATAAATATCGTTCTAACCAAAGTATAAAGAAGCGCAAGATCGTTCCGATCTCTTATGAGTTAGTGTATTAAAACTTCTCGCATAGAAGAAAACAGGCTAACGCAGCTGGAGTATACGTACGTCTTCCACATACATCGTTCAATTTGCTCCATGCTCATGTTTAAAGTATGTACATATGGTGTTTGTACATAAATTACCTGCTGCATATATATATATATATATATGTATATGTATATATGTATATGATATGTATATCTATGTACACACTCGTGTATATCTATGTATATCTATAATTTTAAACTTGTTCACTAAAGGAAGCAAATTATCTGTATGGCTGTGAAAAGTGAACTAGATTGTACCTAAGGTGCTTAGTAATATATGATGTTGTTAAATGTACATAACTGAACAATAATATATCGATACAAAAACAAAGTGTAAATTAAATAGAATTTCTACCCTATATAAAAATGTAAACTTACATACATAGGGAAAATGTGTCATAATAGAAAATATATTTCCTTATATAAAAATAGATTTTAAAAACTTAAAACTTTTAAAATAATGCACGCTCTTATGTTTTTTTTTTTTTTTTATAAATAACAGCAACATATTCTTTATTTATTTCGTTATTTTACTTTTTTAAGAGATACATCGATATCGAATCTAATAAATTTGGTATGTATTTACATAATTTATATAGAATTTTAAATCTAACAGTTACAATCATAAATTAAATTTTACTACCGTCACAAATGTTCTACTGTATTATTCGTGACCAGCATAGAATTTACCCAAGAAATCTTTTGGTTTTGGATTATATGTGTCTTTAAAGTGATTTAAAAGATTTCCTGTAGGTTTCCATAGAGTTACTATCTCCTGCAATTCCATTTGACCCTAATAAAATAATGTATTTTATCTTGTTAATTAAAATAGTTGCAAATGTTTAAAATTATTAAATCATTTATTTATTTCAATAATAAATTTCTCTTATTAGATATTGCATACTTAAATATTAATAATGAAATAATATCAATAAAAAAAAGTATAATAAACTATTATTACCTTGATTATAAGTAAGTCAATTACTCTTACATCTGTCACATACTTATTCCGTAGAAATTCTGAGCGTACTTTTTCTAAACATTGCTTCTGTGTATATGGTATGTCATATTCATGAACTGTAATATAAATAAAAATATACAGGATAAATATTTGTTATAAGTGCTTAAAAAAGCATTTTCTGTACATATATATATATATATTTGTTATTGTATGCTTATATAAGAGATTATTTGAATAACTAATATTATTTTTTAAAATCTTATACTGTTTAAAGAAAAAGCTATTTACATTGATTTCAATATAATCAAAATGAATACATAATTTTATTTCGAATTATGTTAATCATTCTCTTATAGTTAAATAGGAATTTTTAGGTTAAGTAACAAAGTTGTAACTTAAATAAACATATGAATTAGTAATGAGAAATATTTTTCCACATACGCATAATAGGTATTTGTCTACACCAGGCTTTATAAAGTGCTAAAACTCTTCTACGTGCTTCAACATGATTAGAAGACAAAAGAGGTCGAACACTACGAGTAACTTGTCCAACCGTGAGCGAAGCCATCTTGGACACTATGCAGTATTCGAAGTATTATTTACTACTGTAATTTCAAAACCATATAGTTACTAAAATGATGCTCATCAAACATCAAATGAACTTTTTATAAAATAATTTTACTTACACTAATTTATCACGCTTTTTTTAATGTTTTATAGAAGTAAACAATGTATTCGTAATAAGAAACGTAAAAGTAAACTTTAAAAAATGATTAAGTTTACTTAGTTTATATATATATATATATATATTAAAAAAACATCATTTCATGTAAATTATGCATTAAGCAACATACATTAAAAATCAATTGTTTATTATTCTGATAACATGGGGACATAGAACATTTAAACATTAATTTTACATTAAGTATATACTTCATATAGTTCATGGTATAATCGATCTGCGCACGCGCATCGATTGATATACTTTCGTTTTTGTTACAGTGCATTTGGGGTTATTATAGTCTTTTAAGGCGCTCTATTCGTTTTACAAAAGAACCATGTCAACCGAATATTATAGATTTATTTACATATATTTAATAATTTATGACGTAATAATAGTATACTTTTTGTTTCTTTATAATTCTATACATTTAATTATCTAAAAAATGATTCCTTATAGGATGAGTTCAGAGTAATTAATATTATGATGTGATTTATATTTTTGTATAATTATATTATACAACTCAAATATTGTTGAATAATTTAAGTATATTGCATAGAGATTTAATTTAAAAAATTTTATTAACACTAAACGTACCAATACTCCTTACGTATATCTATTTCTACCACAGCAGATCAAAAGGCCGTTCTTCAAAAAATCATATATTTTATGATGTATGTATAGCAAAAAATGTATTATTTATGCAATAAGAATTCTTGGCTCACTAAATACCATTATAATTTATAAGAAATGCTGCTAAAAATATTATAATCAGTCATTTGACCGATCATGGTAAATTTAGTATTAAGCAGTATTTGAAATAATTAAAGTAACCAGCACTATTTAAAATAATTTTCTAAACAATATTTTAAATCAGAAATATTTTATTTATTTTATTGTATGTATATATATTTGAGAAATTAATATCATAAGGAACAAGAGTATAACACTGAAGGTGTAAGTAAAATATATTTTATTAATAATATGCCATCAGTCAAAAAGGGGCAACTGCTTCTATAATTTGCTTATGCGTAAAACAAAGTAGCACAGTGGTTCCAATATCAACGATTACTGGTAAGCATTTTGCTATCTTAAACTTATAGCAAAACTTACTAAGTACTTCAGTTACGTAATTGTGTATTAGGATCAGTTAGAGGAACATATGAAACTTGCATTAATTTTTGTTTTGTGTAAGATCCATCCGCTTTCTTATCCACTTGTAGTAAATCTTGAAATCTTTGGAAACCTTCAATGGCAACTACAGGACAGATAAGCCGACCTCCAGGAGCTAGCTGATCTATCAACTATATATACACAAAATTGTTATAATCAAATATGTCAAATCTAGAGATATTTGTCAGTTTTCATACTTTTTGTGGAAGGATTTCAGCTGCAGCTCCTACATGTATAGCATCGTAAGGCCCATCAGCGGTATGTCCCAATCTGCCATCTCCCACTAGTCGCATTCACAATGATCTGTCGTTAGTCTCCAGTCTATCTTTTATGATTACAGCAAAGACACACAGTTGATGGACAGAGATCCGTTTGATTCTTCGTGGTAATACCTACTCCACGTGGATAGATTACGAGGTTTTCACATTTTAACTAGATTTTTTTTTTTATAACTATTAACTAGACCTTTGACTTTCTAAAGATATGCATGTAATGATGGTAATACAAAATTCAAACGAATACAAAAGGGATGTCATTTAGTTTCCGTTATTCAAAATAATAATCATCATCAAAGAATGTCCTTTTCTTTTCCACGTAGTAGAGTAAACGAAATATATTAGAATACTTTAATAATCTTACCAACAAATTTAAGACGGCCATCTTGGAGAAAATGTGGACAATCCTCCCGTACATTTCTTGTAGCAACTTCTATTAGATCAGGAATATGCTCGATGCCGATGACTCGTCCACGAGGACCAACCATAAAAGCCATACAAGCTGATAAATAACCGGAACCTGAACCAACATCCAATGCCTTAGCACCATCAAACAGTTGATCGGAGAGCATCGACAATGCATAGGCATGCTAAAACAATACAATCAAATCAAAACGTTCATTTATAAATGAAGTATTTTGTATAAAATATATATAGTCGTGCTTGTGGAAAATCTCAAATAGTGATATCTATTTAACAAGCAATAAAGAATGATAATAGAGTTCAATTGATACCCCTTTGATGAAATGTTACTATATTCCTATCATTTTTATTGTAAACTTTATGAACTTTAGATTATTTATAATTAATATCAAATGAATCTAGAAATAATAGATTCAGCAAAACAATTTCAATTATCATATTTATTAAAATTTGATAAAACTTTACGTACTTGGTCCTGTCAATTGTCTTTCTCTTAAAATGTAAATAATAAGTATGAAGACAATTATAAGTATCAATATATTAACATTGCTTTAACTTCTTATTACCATAGAATACTTAGGATGGGCTTTTAACAACTTTATACACATTAATATCATCTTGATTAAGTATATAACATCAACACAATATGATTTCAGTAATATCGTAATCTATGACTCATTAAATTGACAAAAGAAAAAACAATTTACTTACCATATGTGGAGCACTGATTGTAACGTTGTAACCAATTTTTCTAGGTCGATCAAGATAAGGATCTGCTTCATGACAATATTTTGCTCTATCTACTGCGAGCATAGCAGCTTCTGCTCTGATTGTTGTTAGAATACCAGATTCTACAAACGTAATTGAATTTAATATAAACTTCTTACTAATCATTAAACACATTACATTACCTTTTAACTTTAACACCATATCTCGATTTGTCACACCATTGCAGTGCCATGCCATGCTCCACAAATGCTGCAATGTTCACTATAGATACATATGTATGTAATATTAATTTTTTGTTAACAAAGAAAGATTAATAAGTTAAAAATAGTTCAAATATCGTTAAAATAATCATAAAATACATTATAGTAATATTATTCGAATGTTTTTGTTGAACAAAGAAATCGTAACCTAACATTTTTCGTACAAAATAGATTTCTTCAATTTGGCACAAATTTCTCTAACAAATAGAATGTGCTAATTTAAACAAAATAGGAATAACTAAAGTTTTCGATAAAATTTGATTAAAAATCGAAAATGTATTCTTGATAATTATCAACGTACCTTCTATCACGAATTGCAACTGTTTCTTGACAGTTGGCGACCTTTAGGGTGTGTTGTATGTCATGAATGGAAACTAGTAGAATGGGAGGGGGATGAGAAGATCAGCTGATTAGAATTGCTTGGTATCGATTTGGGCCGGGCACGATGCGAACATACAGGTTTTGACGTTTTTACACGTTTTTCTACTTTGCTCTTCCTCGGCGAATAATTTTCAGATCAATTTCATAGTTATTCGCGAAAGTGTGCCCGGAAATTGAGTCAGGAGATTTGACAAGGCCACACTTAAGTTTTCTTTCGCGGGAGTTTATTTATCAAAAATTTGTAATACAGTGGAACACAACAAATGATTATTTGTGATAATTTTGGAATATTTCTATGGTATCATAATATATGAAAATTCTTTTTGATCTGATATTTTATTCGTCGAATAAGTATCTTTCTTAATTTCCCTTTTGTTATTTAATAATTTTTATTTATTGAGTAGGTGGTGTGTGTCATTAAAAATTGTTAAATATATCTTGTAAATCGTTTTAATCGATATAAACAATTTAAGAAATTTGAAAATTCCCGCGTAATCCATAGAAATGATAAATTTGATGAAAAATTATCAATGCGAATCGTGCGAGTAATTGAAAATTTTATCGAAACATTCACATTCTCTTATGCATATTTCCATTCGTTAAAATTACCTGTTTTCGAGTCGTAAATAATCTTTGTAGAGTAACTCGTAAATTAAACTTTTTCTAGGATACCATGGAACATTTCAACGATAAATCATCGACAAACTTCATTGTTGGATATTCAAATGAATTGATTTAAAACAAGCGCCGTGAAATCCTTCGTGTTTGTATTTTATGAGTGCGGTACTATCGAAGATATTTGAAAATGTTTAAAAATGAAGACGAAAAAGTAAAAACAAAAAAAAAAATAAAGAGAGAAAATAAAGAATGAAAAATGAAACATAATTTAAAATATGATTTAACAAAAATATCTTGCAAGATATTTGTCAAACACGAAATACGTTTTATCTAAAAGATAACGAATATTTGCCATCATGTCATTTTAAGTATGCTTTGCAATTAGAATATTTTTATTTTGAATTTTATATTACTGATACAAGTTTTTATAAATATATCAAAGTAACGAGTTAACGGATAGTATAAATACAAATGCGTCCTTTCCTTAATTTTCATTATCAGATGATAATCGTATCATCAATGAAGTAAAGATTAATTTGGTCATTAACGTAGATATTTATGCCAAATTATTTCATGAAATGTCTTATAATATTTGCATCATAAATTATTAAAAATATAATATACACAGAAATGATAATTACATTTGAATAATATGATACAATTAAAATTGTAATTAAATCATCATTTAAAACTGCACAATATTTTCTTGATATATATTTTAATTTAATTATATCTTATTTATTTTAAAAATAACAAGAATAAGTTAGATAAAAATAATAAAAGTTCATCCGTTTTATTAAAGAATAATTATTCGAATCTTGTATTAAATATCAAGAAACTTTCGTCCTTTCTCAAGATTCCTGTTATCGTAGCACAACTTTCTTTATTTTTAATTCATTAGCCAGAGAAGCTTCCCAAGAAAAATGTCCGTTTATTAATCATTTTCAATTTTTATGTTGGCCTTACTTTATTTATAAAATTCATTGAACTTAACTTTTAAGATGCTTCCAAGTTGAAATTTTCAATTATTTATTGTTTTCTGTAAGTAATAAAAAAGAGATATAAAAAACAATTAATACTTTAGATGAAATATACTTTTAATTTTTATAATAAATTTATTGGAATAATACATATCTATATGTTTTGTATTTAATTTTAATGCTTTTAAATTAACTTTATCCAAATTCATATTAATGGAAAATTTTTAAATGTTACAACATAAGAGAATTTTTGAGATATCCAAGAAACATCGTAATTTTATATAAATAAGAAATAAGAATGAAAGAGTAAATATCGTTCATCTTAATAATTTCGATTGAAAGAATGTAAATAACAAATTTCAATGTGGACGATAGAACCGATAAGAAGAAGATGCGCGGAAGACACGTTTACGTATATTTAAAAGCGAGGGGAGATGATAAAAAGTCGCGCGCGTTTAGTTGCGAGGGGTTGTCGATATCGGTATAAACTGACGTACAGGTCGTCTCAACAAGCGCGCTAAGCAAACTGCTCGGTTAGGAAACATAGAGAAGAATTCATTGAATAATTCATTCATTTATATAATCAAATAATTATTTACTTTTAGTATTTTAATATAATAAACAATAAATTAATAAATTCGCTATCATTTGAATTGATTTGATTGATTTTTATCTCTTGAATCACTTGCTCTTATATATTTTGATAATAAAAAAAAAAAAAAATAGATTTTGTTTTTAATCAAACTATTTTAAATCGGCTATATCGTATATTTAAAATCATCCAGTTTTTCTCTGTATATATACATATTCAACACAATGAAAGAGATCAAGGAACAAACGGGTGAACCAGGAAAGTTTCGACAATTTATAGCAGCTATGGTGGGTGAGTGTCGTTCGAGAAACTTTAAATTTTTATTTTATTTTATTTAACTTTAGGAATCAAAGTAAGAAAAAAGTATATGATATATATATATATATATATATATATATATATATATATATTTAAGACAAGGGTAACGAACTTTATATGATCGACTATTTTTTCTTAAAATGTGCCGCGATTTACCTACTAAAATTTTGATATTAAACACATTCCAATATTTGTCTAATGTATTAATAAATAAAAGTGAGGGAAGGGGTATTAAACCAATATGATATTTGATTTATAATATTTATTATATTTTCTTATCTTATCATTAATGGGGAGACTTCATCTGTTTAATTCCAATCATATATTCATAATTTGGTGTGTATCTTTGTTAACTTTAAATATAAAATAGCTAATTAACATAAGTATATAGATCTAAAATAAGAATAAATATTTTCGCTACATTTGGTTATAATTTTCGATTATATTATTCTCGATTGACTTATTTTTAAAAATTTTCCACAAATTCTTTAACTTGTAAAATTGGATTAGTTTGTAGAATTATTAATGTCGGCTATGATCGACCAAAAATTTTTTGCTGATCGTCTTGTTGACGATTCTTGATTTATAAATGAAATATAAAAATTAAAGAAACATAAGGTTAAAGATAAAGTAAACTTTAGAAAAAGTTTGAAGAAAATTCGATATTGATGTAAGTGGAAAGAAAAAGTCTGTGTAATTTTGTTTCTATAGTGAATCTATCAGCCATGGCGTATGGGACAATGGTTGGTTGGCAATCCCCAAGTGCACCTCAATTACAAAGTGAAAATTCGCCGATTGGAACAATAGCTATGACAGATGAAGAAGTTTCTTGGCTGAGTGCAATTATGTGTTTAGGGGGAACTATAACAACTCCGATGATGGGTCCGTTATCAGAGAAACTTGGACGCAAGTTTACCGGTTATCTGATTGCTGTACCTTTCGTGATTAGTTCTTTTCTAACAATTTTTGCAACCAGTTCAATGCATCTCTTTATCGCACGTTTTTTCGCTGGTGTTGGAGGGGCAGGTGCACTTTTTGTAATACCACTTTACGTCTCCGAAATATCTTGCGACTTAATACGCGGTATGCTGGGTAGTCTGCTAGTTTTGATGCTGAACACTGGAATTCTGATAGCTTACATATTAGGCGCTTTTATGCCTTTCAAGATCTTTAATATTTGCATCGCCATGCTATCTTTGATTTACCTTGGAGGTTTTATTTTCCTACCAGAGACACCTGTTTATTTGGTTCGTCACAATCGACTTCGAGAGGCTGCTAGGTGAGTATTTGTTAGATACCTAGGGGTATTTAATCAATCTAGATACCTCTTTTTTAGAGTTTATCCTATCGATAGAAGAAAGAAAGAGGGTGGTTATAAATATTCAGGTTTCGGTCGAAACGTAGGTATGAATATTCTATCGCAGGTCTTTGATGTGGCTGAGGGCGGGACACCAATTGACGGTGGAGAGAGAGTTACTACGTTTGCAGATTGCTACGAAGGAAGCCGCAACATCAACTAAATCCATTGGTTTCTCAGATCTCTTTAGGGATAGAGGAACGATCAAGGGATTGGTGATCGCACTAGGCCTTTTTGCTGGTCAACAACTATGTGGTATATTTGCTATGGTAAGTGTATTTACAGATTGTTAATAAAAAATTGTTAATGAGCGAGCTTTGATAACTATTATCTAGAGAGGAATTAATGTAGAAATGTGATTTGTTTAACTTTTGTTAAATTTGTTTTAATGTGTGTTGTCATCCCGATAGGAAGCATAAATCTTTTGCAAGTGTCCTTATATTTAACAAATAAATGTCGCGTTTTAAACATTGACTCGTCATTCGTTATCTGATACAAAGTACTGATGACGTTTGAAAACAATGAAATCGTTCTTTCCTAAATGACTCATCTAATGTATGTTTAAGTTAATTTATAAGTAAATACAATTATAAATAAGAATTATTTTTCTTTTTATAAATCTATATATATATATATATATATATATATATAACTGTTTATTTAAAATTTGACTTATATATAAATTAATTATCAAAAAATAATTTAACAAAATATGAATCTTTTATTTTTACAGATAAGTTATACGGAAACGATCTTTCGTATATCAGGAAGCTCATTATCACCGAATACAGCTGCAATCACCGTAGGTGCCATACAAGTTGTAGGATCCTATCTATCCACTTCACTAATGGAACGAACTGGTAGAAGACCTCTTCTATTAATATCCGCTCTAGGGATGTGCATTTGCCATTATGTTCTTGGTACTTTTTGTTACCTTCAAGAATTAAATTATGATATTTCTGCATTTGGTTGGATACCGGTAGTAGCTTTATCAATATATATGATCGTTTATTGTTTGGGCTTGGGTCCTGGACCATACGTAATTTCCTCTGAGATATTCAGTCGGGACATCTCCAGTCTGGCAGTTACAGTAGCTCTCTTTTTTGTTTGGATCGTGGCATTTATGGTAGTGAAATTTTTCGCGAATCTAGTTGTAATATTTGGCATGTACGGATGTTTCTTTATTTTGGGTACTTCTTGTATTAGCACTTTCTTGTTCATTTTTATTTTGGTACCAGAAACGAAGGGACGATCACGAGAAGATATTTTGAATGAATTAAATGGGGGTGATGCTTGGGATTCGACAACTGCTAAAGTTAAGATCTCATCGAATATACTTGCATGATGATCTTTAGAGATCGCTATAATTGGAAAAAAATGGACGTTTTGAGAGATAGATTTTCATGAATCTTTGGATAAGTGAAAATGAAAGATTGTTGAAATAGTGTAAATTGAGGCTGTGCAATGAGTGCTACGTTAGTTATTATATATGGAATGTATTAATCGGCTGACCGATATTTATGAATTATTTTTTCGATCTCTGTATACAAAAAATATTTTATTCTTGACAGAATATCATAGATACTTATGTGTGTGTGAATATGATAGATATTATAGATAAAATATTCTAGATACTATAAGTTATATATACAATATATAATATATAATTAACAGTCGTATTTTATATTGTTAATATGTGTATAGAGTATGTAGGATATGACAGATGTGATTAAAGGATGTTGAAAAAAAATATTCATATGGTAAAGAAAAATTCTTGCTATATTTGAAACAATATTATATTGCCGCTCAATAATATTTGTACTGAAACGTTTGAATACGGTGTTGCAGTGATTATTTTAATGTTTTTCATAATGTGGTTAAAAAAATCTACAATGGCAGTAATTATAAATACATATTTTATATTTGCATCGTTTTATTTTGTTTTTTTTTTATCTCTAACTTTTTTTTATTCGTTAATTAAATGCCTAAGAAGAGCTTAGTATACACAAGTATATATTATACATATGCAAATTATTACATAAGCCTTAAGTCTAAATATTATGTTAAACATAATAAGTAATATAGTTTTTGGAAGTATTCATACTAATGGGAATTATTTTACGAAAAAAAATGTCTAATTTTCTATTTTTATTACAATGTGATATTATTATAGGTTCTTTCCAAGTTTTCATTAGAGAATACGTCCAAAGAGCATTCTCGTTATCTATCAATTGAAATACATTTGAAACATTCATATAGCTGCATCAATCGTCGTCCAATCTCTTTCGTACGTTTTTATTTCCTATCTTTCGTTTTTTGAAGGTGCTTGGCAATGAATCCTCTTCATCGCTATCTTTCGTCAATATAGATGTAACAGTTTTTTCTTTGAAGGTTCTTTGTGGCAGAACTGGTTCAGATTTTTCGAAGATAGGCAAATTTTTTTGCTTTTGCTGCGGTAATTGAAGATCTATAGGCTTCCTTTCTCTGTAAAAATAAATATATTATATATATATTTGTACATGGTGTCATGAGAAAAATGTGATCACTTGAAATAATTTCATTATTTTTCGTTTTATATACTAAACATCCTAAGAGCAAATTTACTTTATTACAAGGGTCGCATCAAATGGTGGAAATAATTTGTTTTTCTTTTTACAGGTCAAAGGTAATGTATATATAGAAAGAGAAAAACAAATAAGTAAACAAGCAAATATTTTTACAAAAAGTTTCCATTTTATAAACAAATATTTACATTACTCTGACGGTCTCCCAGGATCCATAAGGCTGTTGAAATTCTGGAATACTATAATCCCTTCTGTAAGGTTTCTCTTCTACTTTTACTGACTCTTGATTAACAACGACTTCTTCTCCTTCTTCCTCTTTAATTTGTACTTCTTGCTTTATTTCTTCTGGTTCTATTTCTTGTTGATTTGTTTCTTGTTGCTTTATTTCTCGTTGCTTTCTCAATTCCTTCATTCTCTCTCGTTCTGCATTAGCCCTTTGTTCTTCGATAAGATTAGCTTTTTTGATTTCATCTTCTTTTTCTAACTGTTGTAGAAATTCTTCCTGAAGAGCTTGCTCCTTCACTTCCTCTTCTTGTTCGGCCAATGTCATGTAACCCTCTTCTGGAGGTTCCCAGACTGATTCTAGTGAAATGTAAAAGATGAAAATATTTTGTAATTATGTTCTCTTTTTTTCTTTTCTATTTCAATACAAAAGCAATTGAATGAGAAAGTAGTAAATTGTAGTCTTTACTTATAAACTCATATACTCACACCCACATCTACATGTACATATATATACGTACCATTAGTCTCTATGTGCCAATAGTACGTGTATCCTTCGGGACTGAGAGCCTCGTACCAAAGTTTTCTGACGGCTTTTCTTCTTCCATCGTCCTCTTGGGCCTTTTTTCTTTTTCCTTTTCCTTTACAAGCTTTATTCTTCCCTTGAGTTTTATTCTCGAAGCTAGCACTCTGTTGGTTCTTCGCATGCGACAACCTTGTCAAAGCCATCGGATCGCAAGGATCAATTTCTTGGGAGAACTGTATACGATTTTAACGATAAGATAAATAAAATAAGACTTTTACAAAATATAAAATAAGATTTATATGGGCAAATCTTTCAAGATTCTTTTTCTCTTTCATAGCTTTTTTAAATGCCTTCGATCAATATACTTCGTAATTTTCATATACTATAGTTCGTATAGAAAATCGATTTTAATCCACCATCATTGAAATAAATTAATATCACGGTAAAATAATACATTTTATTTATATACTCACTTGTCGATAATTATTCTGCTTGTATCTCGGCATTGTTTCCGGTGCAGCCGCTGGCATCACATTTGCATTTTGTGGCATCTACGTACAAACAAAGTTTTATAAAATTGATTTTTCTATGAGGATTAAAAAAAAGGAAATAAAAAAGGGGAAAAAAAGAAAATGTTACATACCTTCTGACTTTCTGTACGGTTTAGTTTTTCTTTTATTATTCTGTCAGCCGTCATGTCTCTTGTATTATTTTCAACATCTTTGAGATAAGCAGCCATACCAGCCTACGAGAAAAGAATTAATTACACACAATTATTAATATATATATATATTATATAGAGCTAAACTAAGAATTTTTTAATTAATTAATTCGTTGTTTTGTTAAATTCTGTTTGTTATATTTATACAAAAGGTAATAATAATTACGTACATTTTCCATCTTCTTTAGATCGTCCTCGAATTTTTTGTTCTGTTTTGCCTGCTTTGCGCTGTTCTTGTGTATCTCTTTGAGTCTTTTGCAAACATTTTCTTTATGTTTCTTTCCGCCCTCATGGAAGTCGATACTCGGTTTATTATCAGCGATCCAACATTTACAAAAGTCACAAAATTTTCGTCCCTGGGATTTCCAATAATCAGCCCTGCAATTGACACATTATTAAAAATCATTTTCCTCCAAATATTTCGAAATATTTCGAGACTTGTCTTTCATATCTCTCAAGATATACCAGTTTGATTTAAATTTTAGACTATTTGACTATAATACGAGTATACACAGATATTCTTCGTAGTTTGGTATAACATCATTGCCGATAAAATTTTACAAAGGCTTTTACGTTTTTGACCCATTACAATTTCCTTTCTTGTATTATTGCGTTCCATTTACGTGCATATGCTCCGTTGTCTCTCGTAGCACGTTATGATCGACCTCGTTTTTAATTTTATTTATCTCCCTAACGCGTAACAGCATTGTTAAATTTTCTACTTTTTTCTTCCCTTACGGAAGTACTTTTTACGGCATCTTTGCAAAACAGAAAAGAGAGATAAAGAAAAAAATGTCTGATAAAATTTAAACTACACATCTCAATAATATTTAAAATGGAAAGAAATTGGATATGTTTGTACTTATATGTGTGTTGGTAATTAAAACAGTGGACTATGTTAAAATATTGAAAAAATTATTTTTATGATTTACTTTGGATTTAAATTATTTATATTAAGTCTAATGGAAAGTTCAGTCTGTTTTTGAATTTCATCAATACAAGTTTTCAAATATGATCTGAAATAGTTGTATTGAGTTGAATTTTTTTAGAGTGTGGCTTGTTATTAATCTCGAAACTGTTCAGACTTTTCGAATCATCTCCTATATTTTCTATCAAAAACTGTATCTCCATCCAAAACATTCCCAAAATTTCTACTTTGTTGGAATTCATATAAAATGCAATGCCATAAATGAATTTTATCAATAAATACGTTTATACGAACGAACTTCAATATTCCAAAGATGTTTCAGTACATTTAGAAGAGCACATATGTAGAGATAAAATGATAAAAAGAGACACTTATGTATGTTTCAATCCAATACATTCGTAGGTGTTGAAACTTGAGATGAAATTATCGAACAGGAATTTTCGGTAGAACAAATATTATAAAATAAATCATAAAACTTTTGATTTTAATCCACTTTCGTGATTATCAACAGATCTATCGTTGAAGTAAAAAAAAAAAAAAAATAACAAAAAATAGAAATAACACAAGTCAAAGATTCAATTAGTGAATCAAATTCCAACTTGCTTTTTCGTTAACATCGAGAAACTGATTCCGATAGGTCGTCTATGTTAATTAAACGTTAATTTAACGATAAAAAAAAGTACTTTTTAACGTAGCCTATTCCATCGTAATATGATATTTAAACGTATAAAGAGAGGACATCTAACTATTCGTACCACAGGCTAACCAGCGCTTGATACTGCACTTTATGCAATGTTATTACAAGTATGGCAGTCGCGTAATGCGACGTCTACGTGCTACGACCATAAAAGAGAAAACGAAAGAGTCCTTTTCTCCTACAAAATCACGACAACGATGTTGGATACGTGACTCTCTCTCTCTCTCTCTCTCTCTTTTCTCTTTCTAGTCAAGTATGTTAAAGAGCAATTAACAGTGATTGAAGCTATCAGGTAGTCATATTATAGGACGGACGTATTCGAGTTTTCATGTTGAAGATCAAACTTTTCATTAATGTTTCCTTGAAACTAGGGTTACTCATGAATGGGTTGAAAAACTTAAGTCTAACATAGAAATCTAATTTTTTTTTTTTTGCTTTTTTCGGTTAGACACTTTTATTTAATAAACACTCATTCTTTTGTTTTTTTTTATCGAGACACAAAACTTTTCAATTTATCCTCGTACGTATACTTACAAGAACCGCTATAAAAATTAATTCTAAATTTTTATTTTTCACTTGTTTCTTTTTTCTTTGATGATATGCAAATACTTAAGTTATTATCGTAATTATATTTTTATTTTTAATTTACATATACCGAGAAACAATCTATTTGCTCGAATATTTAATTTTTTTTTCTCTTTATATATTTTGGATGAAAATTATATTTTTTTTTTAAATTGTATGATCATCATTGGATAAAATAAAAAACAAGATTTTATTCTTTGAAACATTTTCCACGGAAAATAAAGCAAACAATAATTCAACGACGACAGTGTATCTCGATAAGATAGAAAAATAAATCAAAAGATCAAATAATTATCTGAACTCGGATGTTTCTTAGTATCGCAGTATATCCCAGTATATTTCATTTTACATAGACGGTAGAGAAAAAAGAGAAAAGAGAAAAGAGAAAAGAGAGAGAGAGAGAGAGAGTTATACTGTGTATCCAAGAAGAAGAGAATAATATCTCAGAAAAATATTTTCACAAAGTCAATAGCAACAATTTTCTCTGGGTTGAATCATGTTGCTTACCTAATTTGACGAAGTAAGAAGGTGGTAGGTGAAATACAGTGAGAAGAGACGTTGATAAACCAAGAAAATTCTTTTCTCACTTGCAAAGAGAAGTGCGAATTAGTTGGCAATTAGCCGTCGACCTTACTCAAGCTGAAGTATTTGCACTTGGCCTTCGTATCTTGGTGTGAGTATATTGTACTCAGAGAAGGATTAGGAAATTCGTTGAGAAATGAAAGTGGAAGAGAGAGAGAGAGAGAGAGAGAGAGAGGGAAAGGTAGATATGTAAAAAAAACATTTGATTTAAAGAAATTCTATATTGTATAAAAATGTATTCGATAATTTACGGTTGATAAATGCATTTTCAAGATCATATAACTAATGCCAATTACGAAGAGCCAATTAGAAACCATGTTACTTTTGAATTATCGTCTAAAGAATTTGGCTCGGAGGCTAAAGGGTTAAAATAACAACGAACATGACACCCAGAACATAAAAGACAAATATAGGTAGATAAATATATATGTATATATAATCTACTTACATTTATAAAAGAAAGAGAAACTTCGATTGCAGTGATATATAAGACGGAAATAAAGATAAATTTTGATAAAGGCGAGAAAGGAAGAAAAAAGAGATAAAGTTAAAATTGGATGAACAGCTAAATTTTTCTTCATCCCACGTATCCCACGTATCTACTATTTACTCGACTAAAGTTTAATCTTTCGGGTGAAAGAGAAATCTCGTTTATCGATTATTCCTCAATTCGTTCGTTTCCAATTACAAGCTCATTAGGTTTAAATTAATAACGTGATTGCATAATTTCTCGATCGAGACGTAATCTGTTGAATTAAATGTGTAATATATTTTCAATTATGTGATATATATTAGTTTTCAAATGAAATCACATCAATACAAATTATTTTTCATTAGTTTGTTTATTTGTTTGTTTTGAAAGAAAAGATAATAAAGCATCACTCTTTCAACGATGAAATATGCTTATATTAAATCAATGTTTCATCACTTTAAAAGATGATAAATATGTATTATAGTATAATTGGCAATAAGAAAACGTGGAAATGTCGTACTTTTAATGATCTAATTCATAAGAATAGATCGTGACAGGAGGTTCCATTAAAGAGAGCATCGATGAATTACGATAATGGATGAACGAGCCAGTAAGCTCAGATAAGATTTCGCGAGATCAATACTCTAAGTTTCAAGGCGCACGTTGCTTGGCCAATTTCCAAAATAGATATATAGATATATATATTTACACACACACACAAATTCATTCTTCGTTTCTTCTAATCTTTTTAAGCTCGACTCATTTTCTCTAACTTAGCCTTGGGTGTCCTCAACACAAATATGATATATATTTATATATGGAAAATGCATACGCTTAAACTCACTTTTGAATCTATCCGTGTACCTAAATTTACTAGATAAGTGTGGACGATGGTTTAGTCCGAACTCATAGACAAGTGCTTTTGCTAGTCTAATTTGTCTATTTCACTTACTCTCACACATAACAGACCGTAGCAACAGGTTTGATTCTACTACGACCAAAGAAAATCGATAATCACCAAGCGTAGTTGGTTTATATATATGTAAATCAAGTTAAATCTCGAGACAAGATTAAAAGAGATCTAATCTTTTAATCTTTCTCATAATACTTTGGATTTCGTAGAAATAAAGATCCTATTTGTTTTCTTTGGTTTCTTATATTGAAAAATAAAATTTCAAACTATAATATCAATCTCTTATTATTAATCTTTATTTTTATAAAGTTAAATGCCAAAATAATCTCATATAATTAATAATATATTAATCCAAATACATTTTATAAGTTTTTGTATATAAAAGATACAACACATAGAATCATGTATATATCTTTAATTAGCAAGTATACTTTAAGTCTTTTAAAAATATCATTAAAAATATTTTACAAATGTTTTAACATTAAATTTGCAAAATTGAATATTTATTATTAATTTAATATTAAAACAATCGAGATCTATTTTAAACACATTCGCCAATTTGACGAATACTTGGAACAAAATAATGAATTCGTTTTATACGTTTGACAATTTTAACGTTAATTCATTGACACGAAAAGAACACAGAAAATCGAACATAGTAATTCTCTTTTCAAACAAGTTTCTTGCAAGAGAATCATTTATAACACGAATTTATGGTGAAATTTCATGTAAATGATCATAATTCTTTTAGCTAATCAATTACATAGGTCAAATAGGTGCGTCAAAGTTACAAGAGTTCATGTTTGAAGTCCGTCGTGAAAATGAGAGACTCAGTTGAAGTGTACTAATGATGCGTCCATAACCAGCTTGCAAGCCTAGGTACCTGATGGCACTATCTATAGAACTGTGGCACTATTAATACGATCTATTATTAATAGAGCTCGGTCTTGGGACGGTTGTGATTTCTCGATGCAATTTGCATCGTCCCTTTGCTTGTCAAAAGACGAGAAAGAGAGAGAGGGAGAGAGCTACGTCATGTTTTGCACGTAGGTCAACTCTATGCGATAATAAGAATAATAAAATCAAATCTTTTGGCTATTCTACTTGGTATAACACGCGTGCCAAAAGTCTTTTGTCTACGAATTATTTACTGATATTATTATTGTTTAGATCATAAGAAAAATAATGATAGAAATAGTGAGAAAGATGTTCAAATGCCTTTGTACAAGTTAGTTTTATTAAACCATTAGATATGAATCGTTTATTTTTCAATCTAAAATCAACATTGTGATTCATTCGGAATCTGTTAGCTGACGTGAAGCTATATAAACATTTTCAAAATTTGAAAAAAGAAAGAAAAGGTAAAACGTATTATTTATCATTAAAAAATACAACTGACAGCTGTCAGTAGAATATCTCTACTAAAAAAAGAAAAAATGATAAAATTCTTCAATTTTTGAAAAACATATTTGATATACATAGCTGACTTTGTAAATAGTAGTAACATATATATAAGATAATTTTACTTGTTTTCATTTTTTAAATAAATGATGTTTTCATATACAGTTGGTATTTGTATATGATATATAAAATGTCATAAAGTAAACCGTACAAATGAATGTTATATCAATTAAAAAAAAAAAAGTTTTCGATCTAAATGCAACGGAATAATTTCAAGATAACGTAAAAAGTATCGTGAAAAGAAATTTTATTTATTTACCTTTGGTAAACCATCGAGCACGTTTTAAATAACGAGACGACGAAAGAATAAAAAAATAGAGATGTATTCATTTTTAACGATGAAACGTGTAGGAAAAAATAAATTAATTAACACGTAAAAGCTTTTCAAAAAAGTTTAATAAATTTTTCTTTAAATTAATTATTATTTGATATTACATATATATTTTTATAAAACATATTTGTATCACTAATCTTTCTATTTCATTTTTAATAGATCATTATTTCTTTTTTTTTGAATTTTTTTAACGATAATAATTCGTATAATCTTTCATGGATTAACAATACTTATATTTACTGAAATCCTTTTTGCAACAAGATATAGAGTTGTTACACAGACCGCGCCCGATTAACGAAGTAGATATACTAACCTTGTTACGCGTACTATTGGCGGTCTATTGTAAGGTTTCTAACAAGGTCGCAAACGAGCCAGACTTTGGTGTGTTGTTACAACTTGGCTCTTAGTCAACTCGGACATTTGTTTAACATATACAGAATATTATTTAAGTGTCGTAAACTTGCTTATTCCAATTAGTAAAATAAGAATATCAATCAAGCATAATATTAGTTTCTAATTTGTAATAACCCTTTGTTGCATGGGACTCGTGATTACAAAACGTACAGAGCAAACCTGAAAATCACAAGTCAGGCTCGTGATACCGATCTAAATACAAGTTAGATAGTTTAACTTTTGAAATTATTAATATTATTGTTTATGACAATAATCACGATTCTGATGATAATAATCTAATTTTACCATTAGAAAACGTATAAAGTGATTGTTTATGGAAACAATGAAATTAACATGAAAAATCTGTTAATTACGGATAATAGTTACGGATTTAGAAAGAAATGAATAATAAGCGTAACATCTGTTAGCTATAGTGCCAAACGCGATGCCAAATTAAATCGTAAACACGGCAAGTGAATGATAATAACATCTAATCTCGAAATGAACATTAATCGTACTTGTTGAAAACTCTAGAAAAAGGAAAGAAAATTTGTAAGTTTTTATGTTAACAAAATACGTAAAATACATTAGAATATTATTGACATTTGAAAAACTTATCTACGAATAGTTACGATAGTAAAGAAATTGATCGATGAATTCGCTGTACTTTTGCAAACGTATTTCTATCATCTATCATTTTGTCGATATTCCAAGTCGCTTATGCGTCCTATAAAGATATGGTTATTAATCAAAGTATGGACACATAGTGACTATCCATTTTCACGTTAGTTTCTAGTCTTCTACGTTTCAAAGAATTTACTTTCGAAGAAATCATCAATCTGAGATACGATCAATTGTTAGAAATTTCTTCGAGTTAATAAAAAAAATCAATGTAGATATTGATATATTAAATACAAAAATATATTTAAATTTATTTAATTTAATAATTAAGATTATAATATCTTTAACCTTATATATATATATATATATATATAAATAATTAACTCTACAATTTATTATAATAAATAATTGGAGATATATATTTAAGTATTAAACAAATATATTATAATATATGCATAATGTTAAATAAAAAAATATAATTAAGAGAAAGAGAGAGAAATAGAATTAAATGAACGTTTCTCGCTAAGCTATCCTTGTTAATTAAATTTTCAATTTTTTACTTATTACATTTTATTCACAAACCCACCCATGTTCGATTCACGTGAGAACAGACACAACTGCGAGACTATTCGTTTTTACTGGACATACATATATGCGTTTCGTCGATCGTTCCTAACTGTTGCGGGTTCGTACGAAATATATATGTCGATAAATTTTATCTCGATCTCATCCTACAATAATCGTTCCGCGGTATGTCGTGGTATACGCGTTAATTTCGCTCAAGAATTTAATATCAAAAAATAAAAATTCGTAGGGAAGAGGAAACTGTGCAAATTCTCTTGAAACGAAAATAATCATTCGATTTTTGCCTCGGGGTTGCTTGTCACATACGTGTACCTATAAAAATTGTACTTTTTCTTTTAATTTTTCTTTATGTATTGTATCTTTTTATTTGTAAAATTCTACAACATATTTGACATTTCATTAGGTTTTATTCTAATAACATTTCAATATACTTTTCATTACGATTAATGATTGTTAAAGCGTTTTATTTTTTTGTTATTGTATTTTATGGTATATGTCACGTAATATAAAAAAAAAAAGGATAATCAACTTAGCAAAATTGTGAAAAAAAAATAAGTTAAAAATTTACTATAATAGATTATTTATTGTTTTTTTTTTTTTTTAATTTAATTTAATTTCTAATTTAATGTCTAAGTGGATATTATTGTTAATCCTTTATGAATTTCTATTATATTTCGTAGCTTGAAGATTTTAATTAAAACACTGATACATTTCACATTGATTTTAGTATATAATCATAACAGAGAGAATTTAAAATTGCCAGAGACAGTGATGGTAAAAGAGAATTTCGATTAAATATCGAAATGTTACTTTCAAGTTAAAACGTCTCCATAATGCAGGGATATAGTGCGTGTCCGTAGAGTATACGCATAATAAGAAATAATTAATTATTCTGTCTTAATTAGATGAAACGTTTCCCTCGAGAAGTCTGAATTTGTTAAAAGGATACAGAGATTGGTTAGCTTCATGCTCTTTCCGTATATTCATTTCAAAAGAATGAAGAAGTACGAAGTTGAGCGATCATGAATCTAAATGAAAAAGTATCGTCGATTAATTCCTGTGTGTGTGTGTTGAATCTTATTTAAATTATTATAGTACATTTATTTAATTTTCTTTCATATACACGTATAATCCATTACTCTTTATCTTCATTACGAATTATAATATAATATAATATAATATCACACACACACTTTTAAAACTACATATTATCGAGACTTTTTTTCCTTCATAAGCCAAGTTTTAGTCTTTTCTCTCTACTACTTTTGGGGTTGGCCCTCAATATCGTAAATCTCTCGATTTATCTTCGCTGACATCAAGGAATGGTTTTGAGAAGAAAGAAAAAAGAAGTGTCATTGTGTAGGTAGTATCTTTTTTCTCCGAAAGAAAAGAAAATAGAAAGGGGGAGGGGGATATAACGTAATATCTCCCATGAGAAATAGTAAGAAATAGAGCTAGAGTGAGAAAGAAAAATATCGTATAAGAAACGAGTCAACTATCAAAAATCTTGCCAAAAAATGTCGCCTCGTATCCATGCACGTTACATTGCTATTCAATGTTGACTAACAATTTCAAGATGAAAAGGAAATAATATGGAAGTGTTAAAAATTGACCTAGATATTTATATGCCATTAATGTACGATAAATTATAAAATATGCGATAGAGGTGTCATAATTTATCTTCATTTTTATATCAAGTTGTTACGTTATTGTTCATAGAATTATTATATTATTAATCTTTCAAAATAGTCATTATTGTCAATAAAATAATATTATCAATTTATCTAAGCAAATTTAAATTGATTTTTGTTATATATATAAATTTCAATTTTATAAAGAAGATATCGGGGTTAAAATGTGAATGATCCCTATCGAAAACTCGTAAAGTCATCATTTGGAAGAACGTTTGTAAGTATCGTGTTAAGTTTATGTCTTTTTCTGCAATGGATTCGAACGATACGCGATACGCCGAACGTATGACAAAATCTAGTAGGGAAAATTGTGGCCATCGTCAATGAAAAATGGTTTAAGACATCTCGTATTAAATCGTTTTATGCCGTTTTTACGAGGAGTTCTCTGAGAAAACAAATATTCTCCTCCGAGACAATTGGCTTGCATCCAATTACAACGTTCGTTTGACCAGCTTTTTCTACTTCTTCCTCTATACCTGTTTCTTTCTCTCTTGCATAAAATAAATTGATAACAATTCAAGCATTCGTTGAAATATACATGAAAAAAAAAAATGAAAAAAATGCAAGCAAATAATGGCATAATATTTGAACGACAACGAACTTTACATTGAAGCAACGAGTAGAAAAATCGAGTGTACGCAGAGAAAAGAAAATAAAGTTTATTGCTTGAAAAAATATATCTAACGTGGTAACAATTTTTATTGAATTTTCATTGCTTTTGTTTCTGATAATTAAATTATTACTCTTTTAATAGTATTTTATTTAATTGGCAAAAAATATAATATGTCGGAATTATTAATAAAAAATAAATTGAAAAGGGTGTTATTTATTTATACATGAAATATTACTACTGACTACACAATATTACTAATTGAAAAAAAATGAATAAATACATTTGATTACTTTCTTTTTTTTTTTTAAATATAGGTATATCTACAGCTTACCGATGACTCATGCAGTGAAATAAAACAAATTCATTATTGGAAATTTGTTCGATCATCAAATAGGAAGAATTCGTTTGAACAAATTCACAGAAATGAGATTCAAATTAATATCGTCAAATTCAAGGTAGATGCCAGTTAATAAACAATATATATTCACGATCATAGGAAAGTTTGTTCATATGGGAATTCTGGAACGATGGGAAGAGATGTGTGCAGCAACACATGGCATTAAAACTCGAAAATTTATTTCGATTTCAATTTTACCATCCGTACGGGATCCTCGTTGGAAAAGTAGAACAATCATTCAAAAAAGTTCTCTTGGATTACAAAGTAAAAAAGTGCTTCGAACGATTGCTACTCGAGACGAGAGAGAATAAAACAAAGAAAAAGAAAGAGAAAACGGAAGAGAGAAAATCAAAGAAAGTTCTTTTGCACATTGCACTATTTTTTGCAATAATTTTTATTTATTTCTAAGTATTTCTTCAATCGTCTCAGAAAAAGATATTATTCATTCAATATTTGGTTTTTGTTTGAAATCTCTTTATGATGTTATAAAACTTTAAAGTTACATGCACCTGCATATGCAATATCTTATAGATTTTATTGTAATTTTTTTCATCGTCATAAAACTAATTATTAATTTAGATTCGATCAAAAATTTATTACTGTGATTATTCAAAGAGTATTACTAACACACAATTCCAATTCCATTGTGATCAAAGAAAATGAGAGTTTTCCCTAATATATATATAAGTATAAGTTATAATAATATAACTTACTATATAATATGTATTAAATAATAATATTTTTTTTCAACAAAATTGAATTGTAAAGAATTAACAATATTACAAATTTTCTTATGATATACTTATATACATATATCTATATTTTATCTTACATTTGCATGAGCAATCTCGTATTTTATTTACATCATACAATAAATATATAAATAATCAATTATACATGATAATACTTCTTTAACCCGTAATATAAAAATGAACTGAGAGAGAGAGAGAGAGAGAGATAGTTAACATATTAACAGAACTAAAATTTCAAAGTGTTTTTCTCGTATAATCTGTTTTTCCTCATTTTTTTTTTTTTTTTCTATCTTTCAAGGACCAGATGCACGTGCTTTAACATGATTCTCTTTCTAACCGATTACACGACGCTTGCTTCTGACAACAGGCTCGTAATATATAAAGATATTTATATGTTGAAAGCGGTTTACCGATGGCAGCTGAGATAGGGGGTGGAAAAAAGGAACAAAAAAATAAATAAAACAAAAATAAAAAAGAACTCTCGGTTAGAACAAAAGCAATTGAACGAAATACCGTGAGTGTTAACGACAGATCAAAGCTAACGGCTGAGGTTTTTTAAAGTTACGTCACTAATGAATGATACGCCAACTCGTAATCCAATTTGCTTGTTGATTTATATACCAGACGATTAATGGCTCGTACAGTTGTGAAATGTTTCCCTAAACCCATCATCGATTACGTGGATTAACGTGTATTTTTACGCATATATAT
>NW_015148979.1:2837998-2918804 GCF_001465965.1 Polistes dominula | reverse complement strand
TATATATATATATATAAACTGTAAAACAGATAAAGAATATACATATATATGTATATATTAAAAAATTCTAATAATTTTTATATTTCGTCATATCAGTTTTAACTCATTCTCATCGCCTAATTGGTAACTTCTTCACAGTTGAGTATTCTGATATTTCCACTGACATCTTTATTTAGGATCTCGTACATTATACTACGGAGGACTGTTTATACGCAGGAGACGTTGTAAAAGATGGTCGTTAAACGCTCGAATCTGTCGGCTATAAAATTTCTCCCTGTGTCTTGTTTAAAGTTTCACGTTCAGTCCAAGTGCTCGCTAAGAAAGTTTTATCCTGCGTTTTGTGTCTCGCATTATTATGCGAAAAATCATTCTCGCATAATGTTATCGTGCAAAAAAAAACATTTATTTAAAAAAAAAAAAAAAGAATATCTCTTGAACATTTTACATTGCTACAATTAGTTATGTTAACAACAACAATAACAACAAAATAAATGAAAATATTTAAAAATTATTTTCAATGTTGTTTCATAAAATCATTGATAAGTCTATATTGTTCTATTTGTTCGCGAATTACGACAAGAAGAACGTTATATAACGAAAGGATGTAAAAGTACAGACATCTAACTAACCTCATGGTATTTTCTGACCAACAGGCACGAAAATGCACTTGTCGCAAATGGACCGCATAAGAGGACTTACCAGTTAAAGCTCTACTACACTTTTCATAGAACCATTCCATTTCCAGAGAAAAGCTTATAACGCTTTCAAGAAGAATTCATAGAATAAGATAATACTATCGCAAGGTCGATTCAATTAAATCCGATCGCCAGAGGTGAAACTCAAACTGATTGGATAATCGAATAAAAATACGACGTTATAAAATTAAATTTTTTCTCTTTCTCTCTCTCTCTCTCTCTCTCTCTCTCAAAAGAATTCACGTAGAATATTTTTCAAATTAATAATAAAAACATATATCTATTTATAAATTGATATATCTTTATAAATCAACATCTGTATAAGCATTTTTATATTTTATTTCAATTTTTTTAATCATAAATATATAATAAATTTATTGCTCTAGTAATTTCAAAAAAAAAAAAAAAATCAATATCAACATTTAGATAAATAATAAAGCGAAAATATTGGAAAAGAAAAACTACATTAAATATTAATATATGGTATTTTCTGGGCTTGCATTTAAAGATTTATAAATCGTGAGTGACTAGTGTATAAAAATCGATAGGTAAATATTAACATTGAAAAAAATTAAAACTAAAACCAATAGGATTTCGTTATAAATTACTCGTTATATAAACGCTTGTTTAGCTAATTAATTATAAGGGACATCGTTGCATACACACAATACGTTTACATTGAGCACGATATGTTACGTGTGTTGCGTTGCGTTGCGTTGCGTTGCTAAGTAAACAATGGATAGTAAACCTACACGTAGTAGTAAATTTCTAACATACACCCTTCTCGTTAATGATGTTCAATTACGGGAAAGGGTATATCATTCATACGTGTTCTTGTAATTTAATATATTTTTTTCAAATAAAAGTAATCAAGAATCATTCGAAATATAACAAAAAAAAAAATAATAATAATAATAACAGTAATAATAATGACTCAGAAAATCTGTCAAAGACACAAACTAAATAATATACCTGCAGGAGATGTAAGTTAATTAATTATACAAGCTTATAATTTGTTTTATCTTTTTGAAAGACTCAAGCTTAATAAAGTTTTCCTTTCTACCTTTTAATATATTCTTTTTAAATAAAGACTCTGACGAGTCTATATCTTCGATCCAGTTACAATGCCAAATCAAATTCTGAATTTACATCGTAACTTGAATTTATATGTTTAAACGACAATTTTCTTTGGTCTTATTTATCTTTTTTATAAACGCGAATCGCGTATGAGTAAATATATAAAAGACTATTACTCCCTTTCTTTAATACTTTTTGTTTTCTCCTTGAAATCGTTTTACTCAGTCACGAAAAGCAGATGCAAATCGGAACCATTAAAGTTATTCGACGAAAAGCTTTCATTTTTTTTTTTTTTTTTTTTTTTTATCAAATCATACAAAATCGTCGAACAATTCACGAAGAAATTAAACACTTTCCAATGTAATTTGTCTGTATTTATATTGCATTCTATATTTATTAAAATCTACAATTATTAAAGTTAATAGTCCGAAAGTAGTTTCGTAAAGTTTTCAACTAATCCTTAAGAGGTGCGAGCGCTTGTTAAATTCTTTTATTAACGATCAAAAAGTTCTTCGAATTTATTCGAAGGTCGGAAATAAGTAAAAAAATACTGAAAAAAAAAAAAATAATATTAATATTTGCGTTATAAAACGTCGAAATGAATGTAATTGTTAGAAACAAAATAATTAATTACTGGAATAGCAAAATATATTATAGTCTAGAAATATTAAAATATTAGACATCATTAAAGTTTGTTATCAGTTATTAAGAAATATCAGAAAAAGTACGAGAAGAGAATAAACAAAATAAGCTCGTGGCATATCACGGACGTGTTAATTAATTAAAAGAAAAAGTACATTTTAGAAGAGAATGTTAATTTTGTTTGCGTGACTTCATCGTGAAAATTTTCCAGTGGGGAAACGATTTATCGGTAATTAATTATTTTTTTTTTTTTGTTTAACCATTGTAATTTAAATGTTTTATCCACTTTTCTGATATATATTATTTGTTATATTATTATTATTATTATTTTAAATTATGTTATTTGATATATAATCAACTTTATAATCAGATTATAATAATACAGTTATCTAACAACAAGACACTTTGTAAAGTTTTCAACGATGCTGACATTCACGTTGTCTTTTTTCTAAATCTTTTTATGCTGATCTACTGTAACGTATTTTTAACAAAAGATTTTTGTCTACGTCTATAATATAGAAATAGTCATTGAATCTTTCAGCATGATTGAGCATCTGCAGATGGAGCAAAATAATCACAACGATATGTTTCAAAGAATTGTTTCTTGAAATTTTCCATAAAAATGTTTCGTCTTCAAACTTTCCTGATTTAAATTTTATGAATTTTATGATCAATTCTAGAGTAAAAAATCTTCTATTCAAAATATATTGTAATGCAACAATATGAAAGTCTTTAAAAAAAAAACAAATAATTATGACAGAGTTAATGGACATCGTCAAAAATTAAAAAAATAATCCTCTTGACCCTTGTATTAAATATAAAGGTAATGATTTTAGAAATGTTTAGTATAAAATAGTTTTCTATTACCCTTATTAATTAATAATAAAAAAAAAAAGTAAATGGTAAAAAGTTACAAGCTTCGAAGTTATTATCAGTTATTTATGATTACCTTATAGATTACGTATTTAATTATTATATATATCAAAATATAATGAAACTATATTGTTATCTAATATATCATTAAATTATCAGATTACAATATATAATTGTTCTATAAAATAATAATAATAATAATAATAATAATATATCAAAATATATGATAAAAATATCTTTCATATATATAAAATAATATTATTTTTTAAATAAATATAAACCTTCTCTATTTTCACTTTCAATTTCGATGTTTCCGTTTAAGGAGTTTTTATTATTTATTTGTACGAGTCTTATTATAAATGTCACGTGAATTGTTATTATAAAATGTAGTATTATTAAAGGCAACATTTCGAGCTCGTTAAAGAAGAGCCGGAAGTATGGGCGCAAGGTCGAGACTAAAATCTCTTAAAATGTCTCTTCGAGACGTGGCACCTGACACGATCTAACCTAGTGCTAGAAAACTCGCCGGCACTCGAGATTGCGTCAGGTCCTGGCAAACGTGCCGAAAGAGATAAAGCGATGGCTGGGTGCTCGTACCGATATCTCTTCGTTCTCGCTTCTTTCTACGAGATAAAGACACTTAACTCCTGGCTCAACTTTTTCAACTTCAATCGCTTTTAGTCTCCATACTCTTCCAATCGACGACTACTTCGATTTAACCCTTTAATGTACATTTAACCACGATTGGAAACCTTAAATCTATGTATTACCAAAATTAGAACATATTCATGTATTTTTCTATTTATCAATTTTATTTACATTCTATTTTGTATGAAATATTCAAAATTTTATAACAATGAATATAAATTATATTTTCATTGAATTTAGTAGTATAATTTTAACGTATATTTTGTTATCAATGTTTTTTTTTTTTTTTTTGTATAAATATGAAATGGTTATGACAATGCATCTAATTATATTCGTTTTATTTATTTCATAAAATTAGTATATATTTCTTTTTGAAAAATGTCTACGATTATGAGTTAAAGGATTAATTGATTCTAGATTTTTAATTTTGGACGAATATAGAGAATTTAGTGGAATTAAATACAAGGTGTTTTTTAAATTGAAAAATTATAAATTTATAATATACTAGTATTCGTGTGAATGATGTTTTTGTTTTGTAGGGTTGCGTCAGGGTTGCTTTATTTGCTCGGTTAACCCTTTGAGTATCAAAATTGATAGGAACCTCTGTGAGCGGTTGTGGGAGTTCAGCCAATAAAATTGAAGTTTGTCATTAATTAATGTAATGGTATACTGTTAGTTTGCCGCCCTTTTTATTATCGCTTTGTCAGAACCCAATGCGTTATGCCAATAAAGCCGACCATACGAGAATGTATTATTATTTGAAATTATACTGAATAATAGATAAAAATATTAGTTATAGGAATTATTTGAAGAAAAGAAAGAAGAAAAGATGAAATAGAAGAGAACAAAATATTGAGTTTACATTTTTGTCACCCTATTTTTGGTACGCTCATGTTCTCCCTAGGTTTAGGAACGCCCACATTTGGTTATTACCAGAATTAGAAATTTTTGTTATACTCAAAGGGTTAAGCGACTTTTCGAAACAATCAGTATTTTAATTGGGTAAATGAAGAAAATATTGAACTCAATGAATAATTGAAAATATTTTATTATTCGAGAATTTCTCTAGTATATGATATAATCGTAAATATACTTATATAATAGACGCTATTTGTGGATACATAGTAGGTACGTGATAATGGAAGTTTGGTAGTCTTGACTAGACTTAACTAGATTGGTCCTTCGAGGTAACGACATTGGAGTTGGAAAGGCATATAGGATATAGGAAAAGAAGAAACGATCGGGATTAGGGTCAGATTAGACCTTTTAAACGAACGACTTTTATGTAATTATCCTTTCTGTTACTAAAGGGCTTGCTTGATCTATACAAACTTTCTTTACCTTTCGTTCAAACAATCATTTTCTTTTACGACTAACGCACATTCTCATACATTAGAAGAACATTTTTCCTTTACTTCGTGAAATAAATCAATAAGAAAAACATTTATCTCAAAATTCATTCTCTTACATTATTTACACGATTTAATCTTAACAACTAGAATAGGAATAAGTTGACTCCAACATTGTTCGCATTAGAATTAAATATGATAATTGTTTTGTTATACGAATATTGAAATAAGAAATTGTTCATATGATGTAATACATTTTTAACATTTTTAATGATAAAATATTACTGTTTATTACCATTTGCGATCAATTTCTTAATATATATATATATATTTTTTTTTTTTTCTTTAGTTTTTCATAATAATCGATAAAGTAAATACGATTAATAATAATAACAAGATTAGAGAGAACTTTACGCATATGAAACTTGCATTATATAATTTGTTGTATTAAGTAAGCAATTTGCATATTAAAACTCGTAGTAGTAATCGAATATGTATATTGTATTCTTCTTCGATATATTATCTATCGATTATTTCTATAAATACTAGATGCTAAAAATTTATATAAATTTTTCGCATTATGAAAGTTTGAAAAATTTTAAAGGAGACTCTTCGTAAGAGCTTTGGACCCTTAATCATTTCAAACGACACTAAATTATTTTTCTTCTCTTACAAAAACTGATAACAGATAATACAAATGTCTTTCAACATTATTTAAATAAATATATTCTAAAGGGAAATAAACTATTCATTCACTCATACAAATGAAAAACAATTTTTAAGGCGTATAATAAAATGATAAAGAAAAAAAAAAATCACAATTATAATTCATTTAAATAGAATTGAATGTATAGAACATAGAATTACAATCAAAACAATATATATAACGAATCATAGTGCATATAAATATGTTTATATATAGGATATTCCAAATTAAAGCCGACAAACTTTTTTAATATGTTTGGAATTAATTTTGAATAGAAAATGTTATATAATATCATGAGTCGATTTGTCTTCATTTTCGAGATAAAACAGAAAAGTATTATAAACCACAAGTAATCAGCTCCATTAAAGGTAGTTAACCTTTAATGATAATCATTTATTTCAAACAATTTGTCTACATTGATTTACACAAGTTGTTCAAAATAATCATCTCTTGCCTGTTTGTGTGAACAAATAAGTGAGTACGTATTCACGAACCGTATCCGCTAAATATTAGCAAGATTATTATTGAAAGTAAACCACAATTATCCTATAATTTCTGCTATCAATTAATAACGTTCATTCGATGGTACGTAGAATTTTTTTCTATGAAATTACATCCTCGATTTCATTCCCATTCATTAAAAAAAAAAAAAAAAGAAAATAAGCTTTACCTTAAATACTTGTCAGTTATTTTTATTTATATCTCGAAAATAAAGACGAATAAAGTTTCACATGGTGAATGCGACAAAATATTTTGAACTCACAATTATCTCCCCAACATATTTGCAAAGTCCGTCGGTTTAGATCTGAAGTATCCTCTATGTAGAAATCGTGACGTTCACGATATTATGTCAAGTAAAATGGAGGAATATATTTCGTCGAGTTTGATCGATGTTGGATCGCGATGGGGTCGACTTATCGCGTCTGGCCACTACTCGGTATCTGGCATTTTTTTTCTCTCCCCTATTTTCTCTATCATTATTCATTGTCGCAACAACGTTATTACAACGTTGTTTTGTTGGTTAAAGACAGTAGTCAGAGTCACCGTTGTGTTGTTCGCGGTTATGGTCTTTCGAATCTTATTCGTTCGAGCGTGAAAGAAGCTACTGTGATTTCTTAATTCGATTCTCGATCCCTCGAAATTCGAATTGATCAAAAAGATAAACAAAAAATCGATGTATTTCTTTTTCTTTTGATTTTTTTTATTTAGTTCATTCGCTTCTTCAAAAAAAAAAAAAAAAAAAGGGGGATGGATAATCGAATGAAAAGCATAAAAGGGAAGAAGAACTCGATCGATCCTCTACGAAAGTATTCTCGTTGATATTTATTTTCAGCACACGGGGCCGTCAAACCGCATCCGAACATTTCTTTTATTTCTTTCATCGACACAACGTTGATCTTTTCTATCGAAAATGGCAAACGAGCAATCTCGGTTATAGTCGACAAAACGATACAATATACACGGATGTGTCGTTGAATTTTTTTCGAAAATTCTTCAGACAAAAGCTTAAAGATAAAAAGAGAGGAGTGTAAGAGAGAGAGAATAAGCTTATCCGATCATCGTCCACATTGTCAACGGAGAGTGACTTCGTATAAGGGTGGTTAAAGAACTCTCTTCCCTTTTCTCCCGTTTTTTTTTTCTCTTTTGTAAAAACTCGCTTTCAAAGACTCTTGATCAGTGAGCAGACACGCGTTACTCCGTAATCGTGCAGAAAAAACAAGGGGAGACTATGTTGAAACTTGAATAACCGCGATCCAGGTGAACCCTCGACTTATTATTTCCTCGATTCAATGACATCGTTTCTTAAATCAATCTTTTAATAACGAAACATACTTAATGAGAAATTTTATATATTCTAAGAAAAAAAAAAAAAAAATCACAAAAATTAGAAACAACAAGTTTTCTACAAATATTCTTTTCTTTTTTTAGTGTTTTATAATCTTTAAAGAAATTTCAACATTGATAAAAATTAAAAAAAATTCAAACTTTTATATTTTTTTATCCCCGTTCAATATATCGATGCCCAAAATTTCAAACATATGTTCAAATTGTTTGTAAGAAACAACTTGGAAATTTTTCAGCACACATACACATACACACACATACAATTATATCATACAATGAGATATCGGAACACTGACTTTTTCGTTCTATGAAAAATCAGGTACGAATTGAATACGACTCTCTTAAATAGTCTCCTAAACTCTTTAAACAATGGAAAACAATCAATTTAAAAAGCTAAATAATCTTTCCTTTTCTTCTTTGTTTTTCTTTTTTTTATATTGACTACCGTTTTTTTATTCTTAATTTGTAAGATTTAAACATCTTTTTCATCGTATAAATATTATACTTAGAATGCACGTGCACGCTCGTACACAACGAGATGCATTTTCGAGCATAATGAAAACGGTCTTTAATAAGTAACTTAGAGAGAGAGAGAGAGAGATAGAGAGAGAGAGAGAGAGAGAGAGAGAAAGAAATAAAGAGATAGAGAGAAAGAGAGACAGAAAGATAGAGAATAGTATTCCAAGAACATATTCAACGTCGTCTAAGTCTTAAGATGATGTTAGGAAGCCGATGGAGCATCGTCAATTTGGCTGACACGTTATTAACGCTGAACAACGATGCCATTCGGTTTTACGCGTTACACTGTGCTACGATAACTTGCTCTTAAAGTTTTCGATTCGAAAATTCAAACGACACGACAAAATACTCTCTTCCAGGATCATTTTTAACAATCATCATTGAACCTTGAACTCTTGAACATATCCTCATAATTCATCATTTTTCTTACGTTGTCATAAAATATAAACAACGTTCATTTATCTCCAATGTTCTTCCTAATTCAGAAACAACTTCACAGAATACAAAGAAAGAGAGAGAGAGAGAGAGAGAGAGACAATATCACGTTAAGGTTTGTTCAAAGAGTAAAAAAATATATTTCATTCGGTGAAACTCTCGTCAAGGTCATAATCGTCATCCTCGATGGATCTCGATCATCCCGGTGGTGTCTTTTTCTGCTTGCAAAGTTCCAGGAGTACAGGATAATGCAGATCGGCTGAATATTCCTGGCTCTGATCCAAAAGTTCCAGATGTCTCGACCAGACTTCGCTGTCGTATCGTTCAGTTTGCCTGGCTATGAAACCACGTTTGATCGCAGCTTCGGCGAATTTCTGAAACGTCGTTCCACGTCTAGGTGCTATCACCAAAGCCACACCGTCGTCAGCAAGCCAACCATAAATCGTTTCGACTAGGTCAAGCCTGGCATCGTCGAAGAAGAGACAATCTGCGCACAGGATCACCTCGTACAATCCTTTCTTGCTTGGTAAGCCATCATCCTCCTCGCCAATGATGCGTGTCATCTGATGAAATTCGATAAAAAAAAAAAAGAAAAAAAAAATATAACAAAATTTCGAAAAATTCTTATACACCAGATAAACGTTATTGGTCGATATTTGGTATTTACGATCAAACGAAGTGGAAAAAAAAGGTGATAATTATTTTTAAAAACGTTTGAGAGATTATGCTTGCATGTATTCAGAACGATTCAATAAAAAAGTTAGAGCTTTTCGATCTAATCTCTATGTGTACATACGTAATATTGACGAAACATTTATGAGCGAACTGGGTAAACGTTAACTTGTATATATCCGAAACTTGATACCCTAGTGGAATCAGACTGAATGGTAAACTTTGAGATTTCTCCGAGGAAATTTTCAAGGTAAAAAGAAATAAATAAACAGAAAAATAATATTTTATATATTCATGTTGAAAATGAAATATTTGAAATTGTAAATGAAATTTATTAATTGTTTTATTTGAAAATAAGGTCTCGATCTGCAATTTTATTCAAAAATATATTCTGTTTGTTTTTTTGTTTTTTTTTTTTAAATAAAAAATACAAATACAAATTGGAAATAGCAGACGTAGAAAAAAGAACAACCACCGGTTTGCCAAATTGAGAGACAATACTCGACCGTTGTAACGAATATGTTACTTGAAAAAATAGAAAAGAAAAAAGGACATTAAAACATTAAGTAGAAGCGGAAATACGAGGGGAGAGAGAGAGAGAGAGAGAGAAAAAAAAAGAAAAGAGAGAGAAAGAAAGAGCTCGATACGATATACACAGGAAGTCGAGCTAAAGTCTAGCCGGAAACGTTCGAATGGTGCATCATCCACATAGCTATTCGCGCGTTCCGTTTGGTCTGTAATAGAGAAAACTACCCGGAAGTTCTGCACAAGATTTACTACCCACGAATGGACCGAACTTATAAAAGCTTACTAAATTATCGATTCGCATAATAGAACAAACGATATTCGATTTGTTCGTTAATGAAATGACATTAGTATTAATTCAAATTTGAAATATCTTTCCACGACATTGAATTAATCATATTATTAAATAAAATATGTAACCTACCAACGGAAACTTTACAAATTATATAAATACAAATATAAAATGTTTCTGAGCGCGTTGATTAGCTTGATTTTAAATACACATTAAATGTAATTTAATTATCAATTTTGTCACAGAGAATAAATACGTCGTATTTATACAAATATTATATTTTACTGATGTTTGTAAATAGGAAAAAACTCTATACGTTTTTCATTGTGATACTTGCGCGTATTTTCATTTTTATTCGACAATTTATTCGTTTTGTTCCTCAGAAGTCTTTGTTATTTTTTTTTTTTTTTTTTTTCATCGAACAAGGCACGATGTTCGAAGTGATTCATCGAACGTGACGCGAAATGCATTACGTCGGGTCTCGTACGAAATTGGTATGCGCGTTGTCGAAGACAAGGGTGCACTTGACATTGTCGATGCCGATCACGTTAACATCGGTCAGAATGGCACACGACGAATCGCGTTATTCGGCCACGAGAGCATCGACCATGCGTTTCGAAATTTGTATGCTCTTTAACACCACGATTCGTGTTGGAACGATTATCGTAGGATGTTCGATTAAAAGTCAACCAAAAATATTAATTAAAAAAAAAAATAAATAAAAAGCATAAAGAAAAAGAATTCACGCGTAGGATGAAAAGGTTAAAAAAATGTTTCTTAAAAAATTACATAAAACAAAAAAAAAACAAGAAAAACAGATGAACAAAATATTGTTTACAAATAATATCAATAAATGGATGGAAAAGCATGAAAATTGAGAAAATAAAAAAACGAATATAAGTACATCGTGTTACCGATACGATGTCGAGATCAATTTTACGATCGACATTTACGATCGATCGAAATCAATATAATCGTTCTTTATATAGTAAAAAAAAAAAAAATTGATTCAATCAAGATCAATAAAGCCGAAGTATGATAGATCGTTTTAAAATTTCAGGTAGCTTGATCGAAATATCCTTCAGGAAATGCATACTACCCTTTCGAGAGAAGATAATCACCTTTCGATTGCAATTTTTCGCAGCAGCTTGCCTAAGGGCTCGTGCAGCCCTAGCCCATTGTAGAACTCCACACTCGACGAAATCGGCCATGTCGTTTCTAAGGACGATACAACGAACGTTATCGACGCTGGTAACGTTGCCGTCGGTGAGCGTGACCGCACTCGGATTGCAGTATTTCGCAACGAGGACACCAGCAAGACAACTCATACCACCACCAAGTTCGAGAACGCTTCTGTTTCGGCAAATAGCACGATTCTTTAGCAAATAATAAGCTAAACACTCCTCGGAAGGCCAGACGCAAACATTTCCGGTGTTATTGAATCCAATGAGTTCGTTAGCAGTAAAATTCTTGTTTATTCTTCGTATCTGAACTTCAAAGAGTTCGTTCTCCAACATGGCGGAATACTCGTACCAACAAGAGTCAGAATCGGTTATAGTATTTTCCAAGAGAATCGGTTTAAGTAACCCAAAACTTGTGAAACGTCGTACGGAAATCTCCTCGTCTGATTCTGCTTGATAATCCGAAGAGCCTGTTAAAGCTTTTGCTAAGATACGCCATCTTCTTTGAGCCGTATTTGACTTGTTATTCCTTCTGGTGATTGTAGATTCTCGACAAGATAATAATTCTTCCGACATTATGTTACTACGTTGACTTATAAAAAGGATTACTAAAGACTATTTTTTTGTTTTTGTAAAGATTCGACATCAAAGCTCTCCCCTAATCAACTTTTTTAAATTATATACCAAGATATCCAATTTAATAGTTTAGTAATTAAAGTTTTTTCTTCGATAGAATGAGGAGGAGAACAGGCACTTCGGTAACAAAATCATTTTAAATTCAGATTAAAGATAATGATATTTTTGTTTTATAAATGAGAGTTGATTCTTTTTTCAGGCACGAGTAGCACGCGTTCTTGATGCACGAGGGTGAATTTCCCGCGTGAACGAGAAGTAAGGGTGGTGGTTAGAGGGCTGATCGTAGCAAGTAAGCAGACGGGCAAGGACGAGGATGGACGAAGGGACGGGGCAAGACTAAAAGCACGAAGCCAAGTTCTAACTCGCGCCACGCGGATGGCAAGCGTTCTCCACGCCGCAAAATCGGCGCTTGCGCGTCACTACGAACTTCTATCTAGCTCCCACTTACCATCACTGGTATATTCTGTCTCTTTTCCGTTACCACGACCCTATTATTCGCTATCTTTTTCTTTCTAACTTCTCTTCGTGAGCTGAAACTGTCACTTTGTTTCTCGTTTCACACTTCTCCTTTTTTGTCTCTTTTTCTCATTTTCTTTCCTTCTTTCTTTCTTTCTTTCTTTCTTTCTCTCTCTCTCTCTCCCTCTCCCACTGTAGATTTTCTTCCTTCTTTCTTTTTCCTTTAATTTATGCCAAAATCCGCACACCTATAGAAATTCCTGATTCCTCTCATTAAAATGTGAAATAATTGCTTATTAAAAGTTTGATAAACTCGTGAGTAATTCCTTCTATTATTTCGACTGTTAATGTCCTAACCGACGAATAATTAATTATTCGTTAGTAGTTTGAACAAACTAATTTCTTCTTTTCCTCTTTTATCGTCCTTTTCCTTTGTAATCGAAAATTTCGACAAAAATGTTTTGCGTATAGCGTGAAGTTTCGTAAATTAGACTGATCGATAACTCGCATCAACTTTGTTATCCTTTCTTAAGGATACATATATAATATATTTAATATTTATGTATACTTATATATATATATACATATGTGTCGTTGTAGGAACTCGTTGATGTATGGTTACTTCTAGTTCAATGAGGCGGACATATTTAGAGAAATCTCGTAGTAGGAAAGTAAAGTTGAAAGCAGAAGAATTATACGCGTGTAGTGAAAAATATTTTTCGAAGGAAAATCTTTTGATGTCTCTGTTAAATTCAAACAGATTTTCTAATGTAAGTTCTGAAAAAAAATAATCCCATATATATATCGCATTCCCTTTGAGCACATTCCGTCGAATTTGTTTAAGAAGAAGAAAAAAAAAAAAGAATTTGATTAATAAAAGCATAAGTAAAATTAAAATACAGAATATAATTAACCGTTTGAATTCCAAGCAACTCGATCACGCTTTTCAGATTTAGTGTCGAAAAATCAAAGTACATTCACGCTGCTTGGGATTTTTTGCATTTAATTAAAAGATAAACGCTATGGTGATGTTCGGCTTTTTCGATCGTTTTCATTTAAAAGCTTCTGAGACTCAAACGATTAAAAAAATAAATAAATAAAAATAAAAATCAATTTTCTTGTTATTTTTTTTTTTCCGACAGTAGGTGTCAAAAGTTCTAGCATGCTTTTGGAAAAGAGCAAAGAGTAATATCGTTCGTTTACCAATGTCTCTAACAGTCGTGTCACGCGTCTGCTTTTACCACTGGCACTGAAAATCTAAGCCGTAGTTCGAATATCGTGCCAGCCGTGTTCGTGGACATTAAACTGTCGCCGAAGCGACGTTTAAATCTTGGCCAAAGTCTTCGATAAAACGTGCCGGCGACCTGAAATTAATACGTTGCCTCGAACTAACTTCTCCACAAGAGAAAGAGAGAGAAAAGTACGCGTCTAATAATTAGTCGAATTCAAAAGGATTTCAAATGCTCTTATAACCTTTATATATAACTTATTCTAATTCCACATATATATGTTTATATATATATTTTTTTTTAAACTTTATTTACTTTTTATATCTTACGAAATTCATAAATTATGTATTAATATACGTAAATTAATGTTTTAAATCCATAAATATTTATAACGCGAAATCAAAAAATAGGGTTGAAGATAAATTATTATTATTATTATTATTTTTATTTGTCAGATTTATACGTTAGAATTTTCTTTTTTTTTTATCCATACAGTATACTTGCATGACGTATGAAAGACGAGGAATAAAATAGAACTCCATTATGAATTCATTCGCTATCTTATTATGATTGTGACGATGATGATTATTATTGTTATTATTATTGTTATTATTCTTATTATTATTATGCTTTCTACCCTTGTTTATCATATAACGTAACACATTCTACATTTAGTTGTCATTGTCAAATAAGAAAAAGTGTGAAATTTTTAATCAAAAAATGTACTATTTCGTGGGACGCATAATAAAGCAAACCATGACAGAATTTCTTTTTATTCAGAAGCTTATACCTACTCTCATCGGAAACTGTATTACGCTAATCGATAATCTCATCTTCTACTTCTTCATCTTCCATTTTTGTCCCTTCGTTCATTCCCCAGAAACGATGAATCGTACTTTGTGCTGCTCCTCCCACCCCCATTAATTGAATTTTTTTTTTCAACGTTCGATACTCACTTTTCTATCTATTTTTCATACAAAATCTATCTTTATTATATGTATATATATACTATATAGATATATATGATATGTAGAAATTAATTTGATGCTTCGAATAAATTTGTTTTAAATTATGCATTAATTTCTACATTTATATAGACGTATTTTTTTTTTTATTTTTCATAATGTCATTTGTAATTCTTTCTTTATTTTATATATCTACCTATATCATATTTTATATATCATATAAAAATATTGTTAAGTCGATATAAAATTTCATATTTATAGTATTCACGTATCGTAACGTTTACGTTAATTCAATTTCCTCTTTTCATGTGCATACATTTGCGTAGGACGTAATATTACGTATATACGTTCGATAGCTTTCTCTATATTTCTCACCACAAATCCATAGTTCTACGATGCTTTTCACGTTGTATTTACGCTGTAAATGATTCCAATTAAAGCTCAAATGTTTAGAAGTGATAGATAGATCAATAGAGAAAAATATATATACAAAGCTTCATCGTAAAGGATTATTTATAGACATTAATATGAAATTCGTGTAGAATTAACGTTATTTGATAAAATAATTTTTCCAATTTAATCACTGATTGATCGTTAAACGTTATAAAGGAAAGAAATATGATGATAAAACGAGGTAAAACCTATCGGCAGGCTCGAAAATCGTCGTTCATCTCATTCGAGGCAAAGTAACTGACGATTAATCGCTACGTGATCGGAAAATGTAGAGAGCAACGAGCAAATACTGATGACGAAGCAGAATGTGCATTTACGCGTAGCCGAGAAACGCTGGCTGGGGTGGTTCCATGTTTAATCAGAGAATGTAGAGAGAAACACATTTCAATGGAATCAAAACTATTCGCAAAATTACAACGACGATGTTATCGGAAACTCAGTGAATTTGTTTAAAATTCTTATTTGTCGTTCTATAAAAATTGAGAATAATTTTTTTTATATTATATTTGCTCAAGTTTATATATTCGAAATTACGAATATGTAAATATTGGCTTGAATTCATAAATAAGTATTATTATTATTAAAAGAGAAGAGAATAAATTATTATATAAAATTTAATTATAATTCATTAAAATAATAACACTTATTATTTATAGATATTATAACATTTGCATAGCTTTTTTTTTCTCTTCTCTTTTTCCGACAGTTTATTCTCCTTGAAACCTAGAAACGAACAATTATTTGCACTGATACGTATTGAGATGCACACGTAAGACTGACAATGCAAATTGATAACCGAGTTCCATTACGGTTACGAACGTATAAGATAAGACTGGTCAAGAAACTAGTGCAATGAAATCCAATTTTCTTCGAATGCGTATCTTTTGATAATTACACAACTTTTGCATTTCTACGACGTAAGCATGTAAGCTTTCGTGTCTCCTAAATTCAATTAAATACAAATTATAACTTGAATTTTAAACGGTTCATTAAACAGGAACATAAATCCTAGTGAGATTATTTCTTTATTATATTTGTTTCTATAACAATATGTATTTTTAATTCGTTAAATTTTTATTATCATTTCAGTGTTTCCTTTATACTTAAATGTAATTACGTTTAAAATGAAACAAAGAACTGAATAGAAGATGACATGTTTGTTAAAAAAAAAAAAAAAAAGATCCAAGAAAATTAAAGAACGTTGGGAAGAAAAATGTGAGACGTGCTTTTATTATACCATACTTACTGCAGAAACTTCTGCAGTTTCATTATAGTATAGCAAGTGTTGGATTTCTAGTTCCATTAACGATTTATCGACTGACAGATGCGTCAAAATATCACCGACCCTCTTCTATTCCTACTTGACCCACGTCGAGGCTTATGTCATATTTACACATCTCCCGAATGAAATTCTAATCGTTTTCCCATCAAATGAGATAAGATCATACGACATCGCCTAAATTGGTACTTCATGATATTTCATTAACAATAAGACTAATAAATAAAAAATTTAATTTATAAAAAACAACTGGAAGTTACTGTATGATATAAAATAAATTTATATTTATCATCGTATTCGTTTCAATCGTTCTATGTGCAAGTAATAAAATAAGCAAACAACAAATTTGTAGAAATTGATATTGTATGATTTATATTATGATTTATATTATGATCACATTTATATTATAGAATCAATCATAAAATCAAATTTATTCAAATTTTTTTGTTTAGATATAAATGTTCCCTATGTATTTCTCATTATATTCAAATGTAGAATAAACAAATCTGTATTCATTGATACTGGAAAAAAACATTATAAAGAAAAAAGAAGAGAATTAAAGTGAATTAAAGTGACACGATGTTAAAGTGACACTTATGCAAGCTGCGATTGATTTGTGAGTCTCTACATATATCTCTTAGTAAGTGTGTGTCTTTTTCGTATTATTTGACACGAATAGAATTTAGTGTCAGTAATACACACCCAGTTTCATTCAGTCGTGAAACCAATGGGTTATGCTCGGTCACGACAAATATAGTCCTCGTTAGAACATAATAGAACCTATATTTATTTATACTATCTCGATAAAAGTTACGTGCATTTCAATATATCCTTTTTATTATATAGTTTTATATACTATGTATATGTAATTATAGTTAATCAACAAAATTGTTGAAGTCAGATTAAAATCATTGAAATTTCTCAATAATGTGTATTAATTCTTTTGTGTAAAAATATTAAATAATTTCACACAGATTTTTATCAAATCAAATGATTTATTTTATTTTTCAATTGGAATCATTTAAATTAGTCATTATGTATTTATACATATATCGGTTATACATGAATGAGTCAAAATGAAAATGTTTATAATTTTATATGTGTATACTTTTTCGTATACTTCTGTTAAAACGGCTTGCATTTCGTCAGCATCTTCAAAATACAGTGGAGCGTATATACATCGTTCTCGTCTCGATGCTTCATTTTCTAGGGAACGAACAGTCGGTCGTTTAAAACGTGGAATAACAAGTTCGAAATATTCAACTCGTACAACGGGTCTTTCCTTGTGAAGAAGATGTAAACATTTCTCCACTGACGTTCCACGTCTTCGAACATGTTCGCTGGACCAAAGAATCGTTTCCCATCGAGTATTTGCTACCGTCATTTCTTCTTCTCTTTTCTTTTCCGATATTCGTAGTTAGCTTCCGAAATAGCGACAACGTTCTGCTAGGTCGCATTAAATATCTGCATCTGTAGTATATATCTTTTGACATATTTAAATATACCATATAGCAAATTGAACGTTTAGAATTCATTCATTCATTAGTCAATATATTTTTTAATCGACTGTTCTTAAATTGTCATATTAGTGATAATATTTGTACGAAAATATCTTGTAAATTATATTTATTTGTAATATTTGTAAATCATTTAAAATCATAATTCATACAAATATTTCTTCATTTTAATTTAGATTTATTTTTACATGTTAATGTCCAATTTTTCACTACATCGTTTATATTTATACATGATAAAAAGTCAAACATTTTAAATAAAATAATTAATTTATTTTTGTAATTATCTTTCCTTTCATTTGTAAGAATATATTTTATTTTTACAATGTATATTTACTTTTACTGCAAGTCAATATTTTTTATTATTCTTTTGTGTATTTTCTTGAAAAGTAATGGGTATGAGTACTCGTTGACATAAGGTCGCTTGAAATGTAATTTCTATCTTTTATCAAAGAAAATTCAAAGAACAAATTTTTCTTTTAAAGTCATTTTAAAATGGACTGTATAATCTGATCAATTAAAAATCGATCATTTCTTGATGAAACTTGACAATTTTCCTATATATTTAAGCGAAGCATTCCTAAAATTGTATCAAAGTGATAAAGACCAAGAAAGCATTGTGTCAAGAGAACCTTGAAAGTGTTGGCACCGGACTGCGTTAAGTGATTGCGTTGAAGGTATTCTCGCCAAAGTCTTTGCCACCAAAGAAACTTTGCATAATCAGAAAACAAAAGTGGTTTTTTTTCTTTTCTTTGCAAATTCAGGATTGTTTTTTACAAATATATATATCCAAATGATAAATTCGATGAATCGTTCGTACGTTTAACAAATAAAAACATTACAGTTAAAAATATTTGAAGTTCTTTTAGAAAAAATAAATTATATTATTGTTAATAATCATTTATTTCGTTTTATTTTGATCTAGACCAGATAACATCATTGGCCATTAACAAATATGTATAAAATTAGAGACAAAAAAATAAAAAAAAGGAAAAAAAAGCTACATGATGAGAGGGTTCAATTCGTGACGTAACCACTATGCCAAAAGCAGCAGTGCGGTTCGCGTCAGTCAAAAAGGCCGCATTTCTCTCCGCATCCATGAGACTGAGTCAGCAAAAGCAGTTCTTTGAACAGTCCAAACGAAGAGTCAGTATCTCTCTCACCGAGATAAATAGAAAATGATAGAAAGAAAAAGAGAAAAACTAGTAGAGACAAAGAAATATAAAGAAGAAAAGAAAAGAATTGTCATCTTTCTTTCTTTCTTTCTTTCATTTTTTTCTCTCTCTCTATCTACTTATCTATATATTTATCTATCTACCTATCTATCTATCTATCTGTCTGTCTCTGTCTTTCTCACAACACGACGATACGATACTGCGGTCTTTCTGGCAAAGCGTCCCGACGCATTGCGTCTAAGTCCTCGCATGAAACTGGCCAAACCTTAAAACCATGACGTTGTTCGTGAAGACGTAGACAGCAAATACGAAGTAAAGGCTCCTTTTAGCACTTGGCCAATACACATCTGTAGTTACTTTTGGTAAGTGAAAATTCTCGCATATATACATACATATACACACGAATACACGTACGAATGGATAACGCAAACTCTACGTGGAACGAATAGAAAATATGAAAGAGAAATATTGAAAAGTGTTTGCCAATAATTCGTAAATGTCGATGTGGTCAGATTTGTTCAGATGCGGACAAAAAATGTAAAATTAAAATATCTTTTTTTATTATTAATGTTTTTAACATTAATATGTTTTCCATAAATTAAAAAACAAAAAAATATCCAACAACAACCAAGTATAATGTGTAAGCTTTTATAAAAAAGAAAAAAGAAAGGATTAGCGTATACACAATCACTGAAACGCACCCATTTCGCATCCAGGAAACGGATTAAAGTAGGATTATAGATGAATTCGATCCTGCTCGCGAAATCGAAGCAGGGATTAAAATGCGAATGAAAAAATACGAGAAGAAATTTAACCAGCGTGTAATAAATTTTTTAATTGATTTTGTTTATCTGAATTTTTTGGCATTGGTTTTATCGTTACGATGTTTAAATTCGATTTTTTAATCGTTAAAAGCCAAAACCCAGTCTGAATTTAAAATACATCCTTTCTTAAATAGAGAAGAATTATTATGTAAAAAAAAATTGGTTATATCATTTATGTAAACATTCCATCCTGATGGAGAACAGCTTTTTTCTCTCAACAAAAATGCTTTTCATTTTTCATCGCAGCAAATGAAACATTAAAAATTAATTAATGAAACACGGTCGAGCTCGTAAAATATTTTTTCATTTTTCTTTTTCAATATACATGCATTTAATTTTTACTTTGTTTTGTATGCGTTTCTTTTCCAAAACACTGTTCGTATTAATCTATTTTTTTTTTTTAATATCACAGATTATACATATAAATATCATTGATTTAAATAACAACATTTAAATGATTACATTAAACATGTTAATATCATATATTTTAATTGATAGATTATTTTTTATTATTGGTATTTGGAAAATAATTGTAAAATAAATGTAAAATGTGGTTGAACAATGATAGGACGAATGGAACAGTGCTATCCAGGTTACGAAGTTGTCAAGGAATAACAGTTTACCCTACGGGGGAAATTAATCGGCACGACTGGATCCCGAAATTCAGAACAGGCTGATCGATGAGTGGACTCGAGACAAAGAGTCTTGTTAACAAGAGATACTAGCGTCTCGAACGAACCGGAACGTGAATTGCTGTGAATGATGACTGACATATATGTGTGTTAGTGAATGAACAACGTTTTCGAGAATATAAACGACAAAATCCATTTCTTGAACGTTGCTAACGAATCTAGTTTACTTTTCAAACGAGTTACAAAAAGTTCGGTAATTAATAAAACAAAAAATGTGAAAGAAACAAATCGCCAGGTTTCTATTCAAAACAAAAATGTTCAAAAATAAAACAGAGTAAGAAAAATGAATAAAAATTTAGAAAATATATACAATTAATATTATTTCTTTTTTTATAAGTATTAAATATATGTGATACTCTTATCAGAAGCCTAAGTTATTATATTTAAAAGTTATTTTTTGTTGATCATTGTTTGTTGTTACATTGATTAATGTTCTATGCGAACATTAAGAGTGAACGATCTGACTGATGACTAACCCAGTTTTAATAAAAAGCTATCATGATGAAATTAATTAATAAGTACTTTTCAGAGTAATGGTTTTACTAGGACACGTTTGTAATGTATTAATCAAATGTAATAATAACATGATATTTCGAATTAACACATTTCATCGATTCGCTGCATTTCAAATATAAAAACACGCATATAAATTTTACTGAAATGTTATAATTTTATACAATTCATATGTTGCATTATCACTGTCTACCAGTAACTCCACATTCTTACTGATATCTATGTGTAATAGTAATATTCGATTTCTGTCAAGTATATAAAGCTATTAATACCTAAATAATAAATTATTTGTTACTAAATTTATAAAAAATATTTCAATAGAGTTGCATATAAACATATTATATTAATAATTATTAAAACTAATTGTTAGTTGAAATGTAATAAAAAAAAAAAATTAATAAGCGATCAATATATTCTTAATAATATGGAAGGTTAACAGACTTACATGTTTCGTTGTTAATTAGTAAACTTAATCGTTGATTAAGGTTGACCGTCTTACATGGGTTCTTCAATAATACTTGAGAAAAAATACGTAACTTATTTATTATTACTAGTAACTTTAACCTCAAACTTATTCAGTGATAGTCAAAATTAACGAAACCACTTTAACTATATCGATGCATTAATTAAATATAATCAACTAACAATATAAAAGATCGTTAAAAACTTCTGTCCACATAACAAATTAATTGTTTGTGTTCCTTTTTTATAAATACAATTTCATCATATGTATAAACACAATTTTAATATAACGCGTGTCACGGTATACACTTTACGATCAGCTGATTTCTATTGAGCGAGAGTAGAGACATCTCTTAGTCATTTAAGAAAATTTATCATTACTTTTTATCTTCAGAGCAACATGAATTTAGAAACAATATTTAGTTCTATTTCGTGCTATTATTTTCAATATTAGTAACTATTTATATTTGCTGATATTGTTGTCAAAAAATTGAGAAATTGTAAAATGATTTTTCTACATAGATTTGTGAACAGATAGATTTATATTTTTTACATTCGAGATTAGATTTTAAATATTATATAAAAGATTGATTAGATAAGAGCTTATCTGGACAAGTATATACGTCATTATCTAACTTTTCATTTGAATTAATAAATCTTCGAAAATTAAATGAAAGATAATCTTAAATTGAATTTTAAAATTGTTTTATTTACAATTTTGTAAATATATATGCGCAACAGTTACAAAAATTTGTTGTTTTTTTAAAAACGTGTTTACTTTTATATATTAGTTTGTATACAGAATAATCGTCATTTTATTTGTTTCTTAAGTATTTTTATGCTGTCGCTCTAGTTCGCGATAAGATTTTTGTTGTTGGCAACAGATGTTTCATTTCCAATATGGCTGCTTCTGTGTATTAATGCAGTTATTATGATTTTTTACGTACCAAAGAATAATTATCATTTTTTTAGACCGATTACAATTAAAAAATGTACATTACAATATCTTTGCTATCAATTAAGATGTTTTATTGAACATCTATTTTAGGAAAAAATGAACAAAATGTTTTTGAGACAGTGGTACGATATTAAGAATTGAATAACCTTTCAGCAAGATATATAATCTTATTTGATACTACTTCCGTGACGTAAAAAGACTAACCAGTACTGTGATTATGAGTAAATTAAGGATAGGATCAGATTATATTCCTCTAACCGAAGAAGACATGTTGAAAGTACGAGCAATTATTTCTTTTCCGAGATTAGCTTGGGTCACTGTATCCTTGCCACTGTTTGCTTTTATTTTCTGTGTTATTTGGTCTGTTCTTTATAATTTTGAACATGCCACTGCCACACATTGCAAGGTAATTAAATTTATTTAAGGAAAGAAAACATTAATAGAATATTCGTTCAAAATTTGAAAATTCTGAGTTAATGTTATTACTTTAAGATATATTCTTTATTTGTTTAGAAATATGAAGTCAATTGGAATAATATATATTTATGATTAAAATTTACATGTTTTCATTTATATAGGTTTATAATTTCCTTCCATCCGTCTCTGCAACTATTGGTCATTACAGACCTCAAAAAGATGTTTGGAAAATGGCAATCGCTATGCAAGCTGTAACTAGAACATTAGTTTTAATCATGTACTTCCGTTATTATAAAGAACATGTATATAAGTGGGCACGGTATATCAGTAATATTGCTTTAGTCACATATATCATTGAAAATGTATCTCTAGTGACTTTAAGCTTCTGGACTTCGGACTCGAACTATGGTATATATTAGGATATAAGTATACATTTATTTGTATTTGTGTAGGATAATAGTAATAATTGTTAATTTTTTTCAGCATTTCATAAATTATCTTTTATAACATTCTTGTTGATGTCTTCTATTCACATGCCATTATCATACTTCGTTATGAAGAATTGTTGTAATGTAACAAGAGATTTTTATGAGACTGCATCTATAAGATGGAAATGGAGAGCGATGATGTCAAATGTATTCTCCATATTATTAGCATGTTATTTTTTTTATAGGCATAATAAATATTGCGAACCATTTGGTGAGTAGAAGAATTATAAAATAATAAATTTTGCAATATCATATTTAGTAGTTAGTATACTTTGAATTTTAAACGTAAAAGGGGAAAATTACTAATAATTTTCTATAATTTCAGTATATTCCATGTTCGCTATGAGTGAATACGGTGTTATTCTTTCAAATATGATGTTTCATTCGACAGCTGCATGGGATTTTCCAACGTCTCGAGTTTTGGTATCAGGGAATGGTATTAGACTGATTTAAATTATCATAGATCATTTTACAATATACATATATAATTACTATCTAGATATTTGAAATATTTTCTTTAATATGATATTCATATATTTTAATTCAATATGTACCTGGTAATGGTTAATATTTTTATTGTATTAGCCATGATATCAGTTATTCGAATCAATCAAAATGATAAATATTTAGAGAAAGTATATATTATATGTGTGATATCAAAATATACTGATTTATTACAAATTTTTAGAAACGAAATATTTATATAAATATATATGTATATGTATATATACAAGAAAATAGAATGTAGATAGGTATTTATCATCAATTGCTGTTATACAAAAATTTTAATAGAAGAATATAAAAATATTAATCCCTTTTTATTTCTTTTCAATAAAAAGGGTTTCATAAACGAATACGATGTAATATGTGGTATATGTACCAAATACAAACATCAGATACACAGAAACAACATAGTAAATTATATTATAAACTTATGATATATTTTTTGGACAGTGACAGTTTCTATTATGAACTGTATAATAGCTGTGTACAAAAGAATGGAATTTCCTCCCAATGCTAGGCGACTTTATCACATTCTTCAATCATATTGAAAAATATTAAAACTTGAAATCATTTTGAAGTTTATCGGCAATGTACTTTGCTATAGCCATGCTACTCGTTGCAGCAGGTGAAGGAGCATTACGACAGTGAAGAACTCTGCATCCAATATTACCAGTTCCATTATCAAAAACAAAATCATCTACTAGTCTGCCATCACTGTCCAATGCTTGTGCTCTGACACCAGCAGGCCCTCTGAAACAATGAATTTATTCAAAATATTAGAAAATTTGAAATTGATAGCATGAGATACAAGATACATATACACAATCATATATACCTTTTTATATCTTTATATGTAATATCTGGTATAAATTTCTGAAGATCCTTTATTGCTAATGGATAGAATATCGATTTAATAATTTCAGTAACTCCAGGTATAAAGTACCTGAAGGACAACTTATATAATCCAGGAAACTTAGCCATTTCTATACAATCTTTTATGTTAATATCGGTCCATCTAAATGCACAAAATTACAGGATTCTTATGAGTAACTTTTACTCTTATGTTTTTTTTTTTTTTGATAAACTGTTTTGCTAATTCTTACTTGTAACCTTCTCTAGCTAAGGCCAAAATAGCATTCGGACCGAGCCAAATTTCACCATTTATTCTAGGGGTAAAGTGAACACCCAAGAACGGTAGTTTTGTATTAGGCACTGGATATATGTTCGTTGTACATAAATGCTTTTTATTTTCATTCAGAAGAAGATATTCGCCTCGGAAAGGAACTATTCGTGGACTGCGGTCGCATCCTGTCATAACGGCTAAACGATCCGAATGTAAACCAGCACATGTTAATACGTATTTCGCTGAAATACACTGGAATAAGTTATAGAATGGTTATTGATAAAAATTCGCAAAACTTTCGTTAGATTAAAGGAGAAATAAATTTACCTTATCTTTAGATTGAACGACTATAGGTGCCAATTGTCCACCAGTTTGTGATTCTATCATTTCTGCAAATCCAGTAACTTCGTAATTAAGAAATATTTCACCGCCCATTTTTTGAAAATCCGCAGCGAAGTGTTTACAAACTAAAGCCCAATCCACGATTCCTGTCCATGGCGACCAAATGGCTTTTTCACCCTAAAAATAATTCTGTTTTATTTGTTTATATCTCGTTACGAATCTTGACTTAACAAATACTCCATTTTTTTATTAATATTCTAGCATATAATATTTACTAATTATACTATAGTAATATTTTAATATAATAATATTGTAGTAAAAATATATGGTATATAAGTAATAGTTTCTTTACCTTACATTTTGGTTCGTAATTTGTAATACAGTCCTTATCAACTAATTGAAGATCAGGTACGTTATTCTTCATTCCTCGTTCAAACAGGTTGTTTAACACTTTAACTTGTTGCTGATTCTGAGCTACTATTAATTTGCCAACCTTTTTATGAGGTATATCATTCTTGCAAAAATATTCATAGGATAGTTTTAAACCCTCGACGCACAGTTTCGCCTGTAATCATTGGCTACCGGATCAAACATTTCTTAAGGGAGTGTTGCTCAATCGTTTGAAATCGATCGAGATTAAAATTGTTTATACTTAAAAACGGACTAGATTTTTTCAAAATTGTCATAAATTTTATATTTCTTCCAAAAATTGTAATTTTCTTTATTATTATTACCTTTATACTACCAGGCATATAGTAAATGCCAGCGTGAACGACACCACTATTGTGGCCTGTTTGGTGTTTCGCAAGGGTATTTTCTTTTTCTACAATGGCTATTTTTAAGTTAGGATGTCTCATTAACATTTCACGTGCTGTGGCACATCCTACAATTCCACCACCAACCACAACGAGATCGTATATGTTGCAGGTATCTCTGTTAATAAGTATAAAAATTAATCACAGTGAAACTATATATATATAATTACTTCTTAAGTTTAATACTTACTTTGAAGTGGACGCATAACGACGTATTAAATAACTTAAATTCGACGATACCGTCGGTCTCGTCAATAAACTCAAAATACTGCTTGTCATTTTGATTTTTTCCTTCCTATGAATTTGATGTTATGTCCAATCTGAAAAGACACGCGCGAAGATCACACATCTCGATTGTTTGGATAAAAAATTTTTATTTTTATTTTTTTCCTACGAGATTATTAATTACATCATACTTTCCTAATCACCGTTTAACCATTCTGCGACTAAATTCATTTCAATAAACGCTTCTTTCGCGTTATTTCAAATTATTTTCAAATATATTTGTTGTTGTTTTTTTTTTTTTTTTTTTTTTTTTTAATATCAATAGCTTCATTCGTAACAATTCTCCAATGAGAAATAATAATTCATTTTCTAGATTAATAAACTAAATAATTTGTGAATTAATTTATTATTATTAAAAGCTTTCTAATTGTTAATTTTCGTACAAAAAAAAAAAATTGGAAGAAAAAAAAAATAATTATACTTGTTTCAAAATCGCTAATATTTTTCAAATTGTAAATACATGCATTTTCCGAAATACTGTTTTACAAAAAAATCTAATTCAACAATGACTTATTCAAATGATCTGATAATTAAGGTGGTTTCTTTCAGATAGAACTTGTTTACTCTTTTCCATACTAGTTTCAGAGTTTTGAACACGTGGTTTCGGTTACACAACACAATAAATATATCTGATTTTGATTTCTTTAATGAATTATGAAAGCAATTCTATTTATATGCACTACTCGATCGTAAAAAAGTTATCGTTGTTAGAGATACAACTCTATTTCCGTTTCCCATAAAACACGTGTTTACGACTAGCTTCTCGATTACAGAAAAAAATCAATAGATATCGAACGACAGTCACGCGTATCGAACATAAGTCGTTTATGTTTCTACTACTTTGCAGTTAGAATAATCTAATAATCTATTTGTAGATTTTCCCCAAAATTTCTTGCTTTTATTTACTTGTTAGTAAATTTTACATGTACAATATTTATTATTTTATGTTATTGTATTGTATTATATATAACTTATTATTTTTCTCTATGTCAGTAAAATAATATAAACTGTAATATAAATAAAATAAAATTAAAATATAATTAATATAAACTAAAAAATATTGTGCAACATTTATTACGAAAAAATAAGAAACTTTCGAAATGATCTAATATAATCTGTTGCTGTCTTCGTTTATATTTAACGCGACCTTGATCAATGTTTACTGTATATGTATATCACTTAACATGATTCGTTTTTTATTACATATTGCACAAGACTTAAGTCATTTATATTTATCGTAGTCATATATATATGTATGAGATATAAAGATCTCGAGTTTCTTGGAAAAGTTAGAAGAATTTCCTTGTGTAAAAAAGAGAGAAGGAGACAGATAAATTAATTGATAAAAGAGAGAGAGAGAGAGACAGAGTAAATGATAAAAATTCATTGTAAGATAGAATATAGATGAGATATTTTATTAACAAAATTCAATCAATACCAACCAGCAAGAAATTTTATATATATATTTTTAAATCTAATTTAGAATTTCACATAGTTTCGCATGGTTATATAGCATGACTCAATTTAACGATGACACATGCACGCGCATCAGAAACTTCTTTCCTCTTATATTTCGCAAAGAAGACTGACGAGCAAATTTTTTTTTCCAATGATTCGTATAGAAAGGAGCTCTCTACCTCATAATTTTCGTGTTTCAAACTCGACGTTGTTCCATTGATAAAGAAGCTTGTTCGCTCATATCAAGCATGTGGCGCCTCCATATTATATCGTGTTCGCATATCCTCACTAATCAGAAATTTTTCTTTGATTTTCTATTCTAATGTATGTTGATTGAAAGAATTTATTGCGCGATTAATAAGATTTTCGGATAAATTATAATATTTGAAATTTGTAGAAAATATTTTAATCCTTAATGTTAAACATTTATTAGATTTTCTTTCGAAATGATTCATTATGTTGATTACAAATATAATATTATCTAATTCATGATTTACAACCTGTCGAATAGTAAATAATTGCTATTTCATTGTAATTAATCTGTTACTTATAATGACATTTATAAATTAATTACATTGTACATTAAAATATAATTATAGATCTTCATCCTAAAAGAGTAAAGAAAAATCTAATTTACATCGAAATATCATAAATATGACTGAAATATTGAATAATAGGCTACAATTTGAGCAACAATTATCGTTTATAATAATTAAAAACGTTTATCCCAAAAGTATGAAGATACACATGAAATTACATTCAAAAAATTATAAATTAAGATATAGAAAACTTTGTTATAAAATAAAATAAAAAATATCATTTATAATAATTAAAAGCCTTCACGCGACACAAATATAAAACCAAAAGACACTTTTATAATATTATACAAATACATATACAAAATATACAAATATAATAAATATCAATCATAGTTTATAATAATAATTGTTCAAATTTCGTGCATCAGTCGTTCTTAACTTGTATCGATCTGGATATATATTGCTGGATACAAAGAGTAATATATTTCACTTATTGTCCTGGAATTTGGAACTAATGCGCAGAAGTGCGTTATTGCAATCCCAAAGGCGACTCTTGTCATTATTTTCAAAAGTATTGTCTTCGGACAGTGGTCGTTCGGACCATACGGTGTTTACGATCGTTTCGAATGGGAATGGTGTTCTTGGTTGGTTCACGATAGCCGTTTGCAATAAATACGAGACAATATACGCTCTCCTCTGATATATGTATCTTATACGTGGACGAGTATATAACTATCGAGGACAGTTTCGAAACGCTTTAAAATACTCTTTCACGTTCGTTTTATTCCATACACCATACATGTTTGTACCGGTTATGGAGTCCTTAGCTTACATCTAATTCAACATTGATGTATCTATAAATTTGTCATATATGTATAGGCATATAGGATTTATATGAAATTCTACTGTATTAAACATATAAGATTTATAGGATATGTATAGAATGTGTAAAATATACAGGGTTAAACAGAATATGTGAGAAATACTTCGGGAGTTGATTGTACACGTAAGAATAATGAAAAAAATGTATATAAACATATGTTTTATCTATCTTCGTTCATGAGATCTTGTTATTATCTAATTACCTTTATATAAGATGCTCAATATGATCGGATTGCATTTTAATGCAAACTTGTAAACGTTTTGTTATATATCTAATTACATTTACGTTTGTTTTGTATATAAAGTTGGTTATATCTCATTAGCGAAGACAAGTAGATCATATGTCTATAGGAATTTTTTTCATTATTTTTAGATGTACAATTATGTCTTGAATTATGTTTAATATGTTTTGTTATACCCTGTATATGAAAAACATGTGATACATAAATTTTACGTTCACGAATGAACTACAGTAAGTAGTACAAATTATTTGATACATATTTTCACAAATATACGATTACATGTAGGAAACTAACATTTCTTTGATAAAATTATTCTGACTAGTAGATTTCATATAAATTGTGTGTGTGTATTTGTTGGCTTTCTCTCTTTATTTAATTCAAACGAAGCATTCGTATTAGTTGAGAAAGTTTATTATACGTTACTACACTCTGCAATAGTTCGTACAAAATTTTGAAGACGAATCTCACAGATCGATTAAACTTGAATGCATACGTATATGTACATATATACGTATAGATATACATATATAGAAAGTTCAGTATTTAAAATTCAAACTTACAGTACAATCTACTTCTCCCTTCTATTTTATTTTTCCCTCTTTCTCTCTCATGTTCATTCACTCATTTTATTCGTGCAACATAGACGAAACCCACCTGGCCAGAACGTGTTGGTATTCGAACCCCTGCATGAGTTTTCCTACCCTCTTTTTTCTCGTCCTTTCGTTCTTAGCCATTGTCCTCTTTTTTTATCCTCTCTTTCTTTCATCTCACTTCATCTCATTCTCCTGTCTCTCAAATGAAACTCTATTTATGTCTCTTATTACACGATCGAATTTTTCTCTCATTTCTTCTTATTTCTTTTTTAAGACAATTGGTCATCGAAAGAAAAAATGCGAATATCATTTATTTTTAATAAATAAAATATAAATGATAATAATAATAATAATTATAATAATAATTATTATAATAGTAATAATATTAATAATAATAATTTACTCAGAAAGTTCATGCAAATGAAAGAAACTAACCACACTCCATACATCCTAATAACAATAGCAGATAGACAGATGGAATATCCATATACACGTCAACCATATGATACTCACATTATGACATTAACTTAATTACGGCCCGTAAGTACTATAAAAAGAACCACCGGCAGAAGTTGAGAAAATTTAATAATAATAATATAATATTTTGTCAATAATAAGATAATTTATTTATTAGAATTAATGAATTATTATGATTTGTGAAAGAAACGATGGTTTTTAAAATAGAGTATAGTAATGTATATATGTTACAAAATACTTTGTTATTGACAAAGAGTCTGGATTTTACACGTGAAAGGTTCTGGAGAAACGACTCGTTCGTTCGACTCACAATCAGTGTAGCTTATCATATGGGATAAACGTGGCAGACAATTTTCATCGTTGATCGTATCGCTGAGCATAGGAAGTACATTTTAAAAGCAATGTATCTCCGATCGAGAATTTTAAATCTATTGAACGAAGAACGCCGCCATTAGACGATACATTTCGCGATATCCATTAGTAACATTTTTGTCTCTACTGAGTTTATTTTCTTTTTCTTCTTTTTTCCGCATCTCTTTCAGCGATTACTATTACAGAATAAAAGCTCAAATATATTACTCGTTCTACCAAGCTCCAAAAAATGATAGTTTAATTTATTTATATCAAATTTGTTTGATGACATAAGTTGATTTTTGTTACAAAAGAAAAAGAAAAATTTAACAATAAGTCTATCCAAAACAATAATTAAAATACAGAAAATGAAAGAGAAAATATATATAATTCTATAAATAAACACTGTTTGCTGTTTATTCCGATGATCGTAAAGAAATAAAGAAATAAATAATTTTACCGTAACTGATTAATTTCTATTACAAAATATAATTGAAGAAAACAAACTGTTACTTTTATTATTATAAATTTAATATAAAATAATTGAAGAGAAATACATTATATATAGTTATACTATACTTATGAAGAGTAAATAAGAAAGTAAATAAGAATAAAAAATAAAGAGAAAGAATGAAGATAGAATAAGGTACCGAGTCAGTACAATACGGTACTGGGATGCGCGTCTTGCGCGGACGCGGCTGCGCGTCGGTTCTTTGACTCGGTGCACGGAGTCAGTCAACCCGCCGCCGGCGTTCAGGCAAGACGGTCTTTTCATTTTGAATATTCTTATCTTGCTTGTTCATTTATCTTCGTGATAAGGATATAAAAAAGGACGAGTATAAAATAAAAGATAAAAATAATCACTCGAGTTTTATTACAATTTATTTACCCATATAAAATAAAAAATCCACAAATAGAATTTCATCTCTTGTATATTACTTTTATTCGCGCGCGTAGATCGCGAGTGAATTATCTCAAAGAGTAAGAAGGAAAGTAAATCTGTAGTCTGATGCGCCATACCGTAACCTTCGACCTTTCCTACGGCGATCCGTGGAATTCGTGGAGATTCGAGTGCCGTGCAAGTGCGTCGTCGTAACGATGACGATGACGCGAACGGACGCGCGTTTCCGCGTGTAGCCGAGCGGCACGCCGTTCATAACACAGAGAACAAAAAAAGAAAACAAACTAAAAAACAAAAACAAAATCTTTATTCTCCGTCATTGAAATTTACCCTTGGAACTCATTTTTTAAATCGATTATCTAACGACAAACTGTCATAAGCTGACAATTAATAAGTTTGTAAAATTGAAGAAAAAGAGAACGTTGAAAAAAAATTTATTACATACAAACATACTCTTTGAAAGAGAAAATAATAAAAAAAATAAGAAAAATATAAAAACAGAAGAAAATGGAGGACGAACTGAGATGTCCTTGTTGCAAAGAACTATTCACGGAGCCTGTTTTGTTGCCCTGCTGGCACGCTTTGTGTCTCTCGTGTGCTGTTAATCTTCAAGCACCACCCGATTCACCACCCGAATCTACGACAGACTCCTCAAATGCTCCCTGTTCTGATCAAGAAGCCGACAAATTGTCGATACTTTCGGAAACAGACTCGGGCGTCGTCTGCGGTAGTACATCGACTAGTTCACGACCTGGAAGTTACGTTGGTACACCCGGGAACGGTGGTTTCCCACCATCCGGAGGAACCCTTTGTCTATCTTGTCCTGTATGTCGCAAAACCGTATATTTCGACGAGGGTGGTGCTCATAATTTGCCAAAGTATAGGGCTATGCAACGTATTGTTGAAAAGTATCAAGAATCTAAGAATGCAAGAATGCAATGCCAGATGTGCGAAGGTGAACCTCGTGAAGCTACCGTCGCTTGCGAGCAATGCGAGGTGATTTAAATTTTTTTCTTATCTCCATCGATTTATCATTCTTTTCTCTTTGAGTAAATGTTTTCTTGTTTACTGTCTCTCTTTTTCTCTCTTTCTCTATTTTCCATCTATCACGTTTTTATTATTAATTTTTTTCGGCATATTATTAATTGTTTATATCCGAAGATTGATATTTGTTAAATGTAGTTAGATTTATTGGAATACACATGTTTATATAATATATTACCAAACTATTATTAATACTTATAGAGTTAGTTAGAGTGTGTTGCCTAGTTTTATTGATTGCTTTGACTAGTTCAATTGAACGCTTACATTAGTACGAATTAGATTTGATTTAAGATTTTTTTTTAGATTAATCTGTATCGTTATTGTAGTAATCAAAATTTATGTATGATCAGAGAAATCGTATATTACATTTCTTGTTGTTTCATTATTTACTGAATAAGACTCTAATTACTCCAATTTATCTTGTATTTTATATTTTTTTTATTTGAGAATATTTAGAACAACAGTAATGTAATCTGACGTTTGAAAGTTAGGATAGAAACATCCTCAATGTAAAAGTAGCAATCAATTTCAAAGAATTGTTCGTATAATAAACACTAATCATTTACTATTATTTTTTACGGTACATACTCGTGTCCTCGATCACGTACCGATTGCTATAATAAACTCGTTCAAAACAAGGACGACCTTGTTATATCCAATCATTTCAAAGCAATTGATTCATTGTTATATTATTGTTTCTTATATGACCTGAAAAAGAAGAATTCTTGTCATTTATCTGTTCTAAAACATATATAAATATATTTCGATTTCATGCAAATGTCTTAAACCACAAGTCACAAGTTTGAATTTGTGATAGATTGATAGACAGGTTTACAGTTTAGACGTCAGTATCGAAAAGTTTTGACGTAAGTCGATTCGTTTAAATCATCCAGTTTTACGATGAAAGTAACATTTTATAATTATCGAATTATTTTAACATTGATTTTAATCGACACGTAATCTAACCTACATACTTTTTATATATATCTAATCATCTTTTTAGACTAGAATAAACTTTTGTATTCTTTATCTAAAACAAATTCACAGAAAGGGTTTTTGATAAAAGTTTCAAGTAATCTTTCTTGGTTGTTCGAAAAAGTGCAGTACTTGATTTATTTGCATTGCACTTGGATCGTAAGTTTATTATTTTATCGAATTATGTATAAATAAGAATATAATTAGAAAATTACATATGTTAAATACATCGAACATGACAGTTTTAACAATTAATTGATCAAGTAAATGTAACAGTTCATAAAAGTGTCGTACATATATACTAGATTTATTTATGTTTATTTTATTTCGATGCGTTTGATGTTTGTCGTCTTTCTAAAACGCGTTAGTAACGTTTAAAATTATCCTAGTAAATGAGGAAAGAAAGCAAATAGAGGAGTGTTAGATGATAAGGTGAAAAATAGATCTTTTGAATAGTCACGATCAACTTTTGATCTCACCGATGTCTGGCGAAATTTATGGAGCAATTTCGTAACCGTGAGAAATCCTAAGACGAGGAAATATCTTTTGATATCGGATCGATGTCAGTACATTTATCAATCATATTTTTTATTCCTTTCGTTGTTTATTATTTTTTTAATTGATCAACAATATTATAGTTTCAAATTATATTAATGTATATTACATATATAGATTTTTTAAATATATTTTGTAATATTGTTAATGTGATGTGTATTTTTGCGGGTGGGTAATTATTATGACAGTGGATTAGGTCAACAAATTGTTAAAGTCAATTTTATAGTTTATTTTATATTTTTTATAATTATTTATATTATAAAATATATTTAAACAATTTTATAATAAACAAAATAGCTGACTTTATTTTTGTTTATGGTAACAAAAACCTTATTTTTGTTAATGGTAACAACATTTGATTCTTAAAACTATATGATAATTAATTAGTCGTATTTTATCAATTAAGAAAAAACAATTAGATCGATTTTTAATTATTAATTAATTTTTTTTTTTATAAATATTATTGCTTATAAAATAATTTATCGGATAAATTTTGTTTTATTAATCAATAATTTATAATAATCATGTGCAGGTGATAAAAGTTCTTTTAATATTTTGTAAGATCTCATCGAAGTGAAATGAATCAATTCGTTGAACTTTTCGATACAAACTTGGACGATCGATCAGCACAGTCTCGAAAGATTTTTCTAGCGTTCGTAAATACTCGTAAGAGGGTTCGTAAATAGAAGTTCGCGATCTTGTGCTGAACTCAAGTGAGAAAGAAAGAGAGAAAAAGAAAAGCAACGAATTGCAATAAACCCGAGAACGAAATCGTGTTAGAATCCGATGAAAAGCGCGACGAGTACTTGTCGTCCTTTTCAACGATTTTACGCTGTATTTTCCAAAGAATACGTAGGAAAAACTTTCCTTTTTTTTGCTACACGATCGAACAAACGTATCACTAATCGCATCGTATATATATATATATATATATCGTGCACCTTTGTCACGTTGTGTGTGTGTGTGTATGTGCTTATGTACCTCCGATGATACTAAACCCTCTATAATCTTCCTTTCCTTTACAAGAAATTTACCAGAAAATTGACAGTATAACTTATACTTAACCTTCCATAAATATTTTTTCTCAAGTTTAAAATAAAATGTTTCGGACGACAATGTGGTATGTGTAACCATTATAAAAAAAAGTAGATTCTGGTTTAATAAAGAATAAAATTAATCTTGAAAGTTTCCAATTTAGTAATAAAAAATAAAAAAATAAAAACATTAAAGTGAGTAATATTTCTTTTATTAAGTCCTAATTCTTGTCCAAATAATTGGTTTACGCAAAGCCGTGTTTTTAAGATAAGCATTTGTAACATTATATCTTACATATATATTTTATTATTATATACTATTATTATATTATATTAAATACAGTTTAGATTGAAAAATTGTTAAAACTTCGTATACATGCATACATTAAGCAATAATTTTATAATTATGAAATAAATAAGTTTAGAATAATATATATAAATATGAATATATAATTTATAATTATATAGCATTATTGAAGGTTAACAAATTTATTGTACGTATGTGTACTAGTATATCTAATCGGATATTAAGTTTGTAGTTTACATACCGTTCCTCTTAACCCTTTGTACCTCTATTCCCGTCCATCTGAACTAATACAGAAGTAATAAACCATGTTATATGTAATATACAAAGCAAAGTTATTATGGTTATGATGTAGGCTAGTTTACCAAAACTCCGACGTATGAAACTATCCCACCTTACTTGTCTTGTCTTACTTTTCTAACTTGAAACGAAGTACTCTAGTCTGGCTTTTAGTTGCATTCGTAATTTTCATATTAAAAGATCGGGTGTATTAAATACTTTTAATCATCTTTATTTTAATAATTAAATATTTCATCTTTATAGATTACCCTAATAAAATATTATTTTTATGTTAAATCTGTTTTTCATTATGTCACGCAAATACAATTTTGCAAACGTTTTTAATGCTATTTTATATTAATATTTAGGATAATAAAACTTCGTTAAAATCAATTGGAGAATAAAATAATTACACAGATAAGAACATTTTTGATATAGCAGCATCCGAGAGAAGGAAACACAGGTGGTGTTAAAGAAGGTTTTCATCTCGTTATTTTCTTCGCAGTTTCTTCGTATTTTCGTGTAGGGGAAGTGACCGTAGGATTAGAGAAAGGAAAAAGTTATTACAAGAGTCTGCCCACTTGCGACGTAAGATGTACATTTTTTCGTTTACTTTCTTCTTCCGTAGATATACAGACACATACACACACACAYTCGCATACATACAAATGAACGGAGAGGACAGTAACGTGTCTCATCCTTATTCCCATCTCGTTTCTTCCTATGAAGAAGACTTACTTCCTAACTTCTTATAAATGAGTGAACGAGAGAAAGAGAGAGAAAGAGAAATATAGTTCAAGCGGAGGAATAATAAAAAGGGTAACAACGTCTCATACCATTTTTTCTCTCTTTTTCTCTCGTTAAGATTCATGTCTCTCGTATCGCGGTCATCTTCTCGACGCTCGGAATATGGAATTGTTCCGAGCAACTATCTCTAACTTGCTAAGTGAGAGAGAAAGAGAGGTTTCTTTTAAATTCACTAATGTTTGTGTTTCTTTACTAATCTCGCATCACTCTCGTAGAAGTTACAATTTTTTTGTTCCAATTATTAAATTATTTCGAACTTTAAAAAACAAATTTATTCCAAGTTAAAAGTAACGTTAATTGAAATTTATAAGAAGTGATTGATTTAAGTAATGATAGAAATTATTGAATCCAAATTTTCTGTGTTTAGTTAATTGATTTAAATAGAAATTTATTTGTTGAAAATTTTTTTTAATATTATTTAACGTAATAATACGTTAGATGTTTTTGTAAAAGCTACTATGTTTTCTGGAGTACTCTGCGATTTTTTTATTTTTTGTAAACATGATGTCTTGTCTCGATTGTTGAAGAAGAACCTGACCTACCTCTTTAGGTATTCTCTTTTTCGTGAGTATCTTTTGTGATTTCGCAGAGTTTCTTTTGCAAACTTGTATAGACGAACGTTTTAAATACAGAAATTCTCTCTGAATGTACCCTGGATAGGATGTTTCAAACCGAAAGACAATTTTTGTATACTCGTTGAAAAGTTTTCTAAGAAATTATGTAGGTTAGCAATTTAAATTCTCTGTGGAAACTATCGCAACGTTCACTACGTTTATTTTTTAAATTAAAGATACTTTGTTTCAAAAATATTCTTACGTTTATTATTTATTTGTTCTTCTTAAGTTATTCTATGAATTTTAAGAAATATATATATATTAACAACTTATTGTAATCAATTTTATAAACATTTTGCATATAATTTTTATCAAATGAATATTTGTCTATTTTATACAATTATAATTTTTATACCGTGTGTATTGAGATCGATATATTGTAAAAGATTATGTTAGACATAAAACGTGTTATAAAGAATTTTCATTTTCATTATTTCCATATCTTCTTTTTTATTCCGTGACGTCTATCACACCTTCCCTCGCAAACGTATAATATTTAGTAAGTGCATCCGTTGTAGAAATGTAGAGAAATTAATCCTATGATTTAACGCGATGACTGTGCAGGCGTTCATATTTTTTGTACTTGCCCTCAAAAGAGTCGGTTGTATTTCCTGAATGACTTAGGAAAATAATGTTGATTAAAAGTCTACGAGATTTATAAAGATAAATATCTTTTATTTTTCCTAGCTGTATATCAAACAGAGAAGAAGATAAATTGATCCATATGTATCTTTGAATAATAAATCGTGATAAACGTTGTGGTGTAAGACTTTAAAAAATAAGAAGAAAAAAAAACAGTAAAAATCATGATGTGAAGTCTCCAATAAAGGATTTTAATTATAATTTGAATATTATCTTAGTTGTTGTTAGCTCATCGAGATTTTGTTTTAATTTATATCACAATTTTTTGTTATGAAATAGAATTGTTTTTTAGACACACAAATCCAAGTTGAAAGTGTTAATTTAAATAAGTAAAAGAAAGAAATAATTAAAATGTGTTGAATGAAACAAGACTGCGATAAAAGTTAAATTTTTGTTTCGTTCTAGGTGCTGTACTGCGATGCCTGCAGAGAATCTTGTCATCCAAAACGTGGTCCCTTGGCAACTCACAATCTTGGACCACCGCGAGGCAGCTGGCAATCTAGCAGTGGTAAAGGTTCTCGTGCATCTGAAGGTACGCCAGTTTGTAACGATCATAACGGCGAAGCTGTTTCTCTCTATTGTGCACTCTGCAAGATCGCGATTTGCGGACTTTGCCTTCGAGATCGACACGCTGCTCATCCACACGATGTTCTGCCATTGGCAGCCGCGTGCAAGGCTCAAAAGGTAAGTTTAAACGAATCTAATAATATTGTTTATTTTTTTGTTTCTTCATTAGGAAACGAGATACATTTCTTGGTCTTCGAGTAATTATATATTACAACTCTCGTAATTTATTGATAACGAAAGTTGTAAATTATTTTTCAAGTGTTACATTAAAAAATGCAAAACTTAGTATACATTAGATAAATGAACGTTTTCTTATCAAAGAGTAAATGATTCTTAGACTTGTTCAATGAAATATTATCGAATATTTATTATTGTTTATTCGAGAACGAATTTTTATATGACGTAATGTATTTTCAGTTTTCCTTTAATATCAAATTTTATAATACAATTTGGACTTCATTTGTTTTCAATATTTTCTACTTATTTAAACAGTTAATTACATATTAACTTATTAAACAGTTCATTAACATATCAAAATTTTAATTTATAATCGAACAAAAATTCTTATTAATATATACATATGAAATTTGAAAAGGAGGGTAATTTTAAAATAAGCATATAGGGTTCGTATGTATATACAAATACTTGGAAGGTAATTTATCTGCATCGACGAACAAGCAACATTCGAAGATAATCGATGACGCGTCGCCACAATGGACCGAGCCAATAATCCACGCTCATACAGAAACATATATACATACCATGGCATATTTGCTACCACAGCAATGTACATTGTATGAAATATTTTTCTACGAGCGTGTGAGCGAGCTTCGCTCTTGCCATTGAATTTTACGCATCATATAACCTAACGATCCATCGACGAGCACCAAGATTCGCCCGTTCGTTTTTGAGAGATTACAACCACAATTTTAAAATATCGACGTGTTAAGTAATCTTCTCGGAAATAATTCGAATACAGTTATTTCCGATTAGAAAATAATTCCTCATTAAAGTACGATAAAATGTATATGATTTTTTGTTTTCATTTTATCTCCTAATTAATTTATTATATTACAAACCAAAAATACTTCCTTTAATGAAATTGTTAAAAATATATTTAGTACATCTTATTCATCAATAAATAAATTGTATTTTTTTTTTTGTTTTACTAAAATTTTCTTTCATTATATGAAATCTTTAATTTATTTGAATCGTTAACAATGAAATTATTTATTTATTAGATACCTTGATCCATCCAATCGTCAATCTTGTGATGTAAAACAGAAAGTTTAATCTTAAGCCGCACTTTCATAATTCGTTACTTTATCTATTCAATGAAATAAAGTAAAATGTTTAATATGCGGATTAAATGGATGCATTTAAATCAATGTTATTGAACAATCGTGTTCAGTAGGTACCTAATCTTCCTAGAATCCTCGCACACATAGATGTATATATCGAGTTTATATCAAACAAAGCCAAGTAGGCTAAGACAACGAGGCTGGATTGCCGAGACGGTCAGTTGTTCGGCAATCAATTTATCAAATTACTAGAGCTAGCAGGCGGTTTTGACGATGCGCAGCGGCAATTTATCAGATTAGTCGAGGAAGTGATTCCCATAGGACGATGGGATCGCGGCCCCATATGTCAGGAAGCGACCAGGTGTTGGCGTCGACTGAAAGCCGCTTCGACATTTTCGAAGCGTACATGTACGTATCTACACCCACACATCAAGGTAAGATACGTGATATTGTAACCAGCTGTCGATCGAACTATTCCGAACATTGTTACTTCGATTAGAATATTGTCCGTTTATTAACGTAAATTAGTAGAAACATTTTATATTTATTTTTGACAAAAAGTTAATACAGAAGATTAGAACAAATATGGAAAAATTTAGATATTCTTAGAGGAAACAAAATTCCATACATAATAAGTAAATTATTAATTAAAAAGAAAAAAAAACCATAATTATAAATAACATTAGATTAATAGTTAGTATTATAAATATACAATTTTAATTAGAAATCATTTCAATAAAAATTGATATGTTAAATTTCCACGATAACTTTGTTCACGAGATAGATAATTTGTTTGCAGGATAGATTAATTAAATGACATTGATTTTAGTTTATTATAAAAGAACGAGGATCACGTTAAAAACATGTATTCTTATAAGCTTAGATTCTTTGTCAACTCGTTTCATCGAGTATATGGGTTTCGCGTAATCCTTGGTGTACTATCACATATTAATGTTGGTATACTAGAGAGTATGGTAACATATATATATACACATATGCTTCCGATAGTTCCTGGTAATTACTTGGAGCCGAGGCTAATCACGAGAAGGCCGTCGTTGTTTTCGAGCGACGCTTGTGCGATAATTCCTGTTTAAGCCTTCGAGCTGGGCCATACACGAAGGACGCGATGACGCACCTATACCTAATATTCTATACTACTCTCTCACTCGTCGAAGATGAATAAGGTTTGCAAGTGTTCGCTTGTCTGCTGCGTACAGGTTTCGTACACGCGCGTGTCGTGATTTACGACAATTTACGTCTTTTGGGACTTTATCTCGACGTTCGCCTTACACCCGACAGCGAGATCGATGTAAAACGCTCATTAAAATACCATCCGTCCTTGTCTAACTTATATATTTCAAGTTACTTTTAAATCGTTCATCATTTATGCGAGAACCTTTTGAGATACAATCGTTCCTGTACATATACATTTTAATTATGTCTTAATGAATTTTAATAATAATTAGTATACAGAGATGGTGATTCTGGTAACTGGAATGAACTGTTGTTCTTTTTTTGTGAATAAAAATATAGAATGATAGGGAAAAAAATTATATGTCATAATACATCCTTACTTCCTATGACCTTATTTTTTTTTCTTTGTATGACTACACCGGTGGCACACGCCAGGTGCAATTGTAGTTTATTTTTTAATGCAATCCAATTTCACGATTCATTAATTTATCCATTGCCTTTTGTTGTCATTCAATCTATGTTGTTATACTTGTATTATATTATATGTTTTAACCGTTTTAACGTCACGCAATGCGATCGCGCTGTTCGTGTACTGTGGTGAAATGTGCAACGATGTTTTTTGGTCACGATTGTCAATTCACAACGTTGTTTGATTTCAAATGTAGCGAATAAGCAATGGGATCGCGACAGATAAATTCTTGCTGAGATAAATGAAGGAAGCACTATCGCGCTGCATGGCACAATTCGACATGGATTTTTAAAAACCCTTGGCACTAAAACGGTTAATCTATTGGAAATATTATCGTTTAATAAGTTCGTATGCATTCATTATTTTTCTACAATCTGATAAATGTTAATGATTCAAACATTTTTGTCTTTATTTCTTCATTCGTGATTTGTATATGTGAAAGTTTGACAAACTAATTGTTTGTTACATATTGTTGGAATAGTAGAATAAAAAAGTAGCTTATTTTTACAGATAATAAGACGAAAGGTACACACACACATACGGCTATATGCAAACACAAAACAGATCTGATCCAAGTATTTTCTTGTTCGCGCATAAAACTCACTCAAGCATCCTTTTCCCGTTCTATTGTACGATTTTGATAGGGAGATGGATTAATAATCTAATGCAAACGAGCGTATATCCGTGGCCCGTATAAAATGCCACTATCGTCCAACGTTAATCCGCGAACGGATCGCGTGCAAACTATACGTATGTATATTGTATATTCATATATACATTCGTATATTCGCACACAAATACAATTCTAGAAACGTCAACGTTAAACGTACATATATGCATAACGTAGTTCGACAGACGTATGAAAAATTTATTACTTTCTACATATGTACTATATATATATATATATATATATATATAGGATACTACGTATATTTTTATTTTTTTTAAAACGAACGAACCCGAACGTAGCTAAGCGTTTATCTTCAGGATTTTAGCGCTTTGCTCGGACACGTTGTTCCATGATCGTTATCGTTGTCGTTCGTACATTTCTCTTCTACCGAATAATAAAACGAGAAACGAGATTACATTGAGCGCTGTTCGAAATGTTAGTGCCGATAACCGATAGCCTTCATTGCTTTTAAGAGAATGCGAGCGACATAACGCATGCGTGGAACGCGGAAGATTCTATTAATCGATTTGTCAGGCAAATATATCTGCAGAAATGTGTGCGTGTGTATATGTGTGTCTACGCTTTTACGTAGTTTTTTTTTTTTCAACGGTGTGTTAATTGATCGTAAATCGTTTAAACTCGTAATACAAAGTCCACGACTAGACACGAGTACCGATATCTGCCGATGACGTATCTCTAATTTGGAGCTAATTAATTAGGGAGAAACGCGTGGGATGGCATTTGTAAGTTAATTGAAGATGTCCGGTTTGTGAGTGGACATTTTACAGACTACGTTCTTCTCCTTCTTTAGTTCCGTTTTGTCCTATTGGAAATTGAATACGTCCGTCTGAATTGCATTTTCATTCTTTTATCATAAGAATATTTGATTTCAATTTAAATAATTTTTCGCTTAGGTTTTATTTTAGTTTCGCTATTCGAATCGTTACATGGTTAATTCAAAATTATATGTATAATTTTCTATGTAAAAGTCATAATGCGTTTTAGATCGAATACGTATAACAAAAATAGATATCAGTTATTAATTAAAAAAATATTAATAAAATATTAAAAAAAAAATAATGAATATAGGAATCACTCATTTCTCAAATCGATTAATTCTGCACATAAAATTTTTTAAAACAATTGATTAAATTCTATACATCGTCGTACTATTTATCATTTAATGACATTATTTAATGAGTTAAATCTAATTATTAAAAGAAATTTATTTTTAATTTAAAAAGTTAGTTTAATTTAAATTCTAAAAGTAGAATTAATCGTTTTGATTTACGAACGATCACAATTCATGTAATGAAAAGATAAATAGTTTTTTCGACATTGTACGTGCAGATAAGTAATCAATTTAAATCTTTAGATGAGTTGAAAAGTTTTGAGCCTAACAATTTTTCTTTTCCATCAAAACCGACTTATATTTTTAAACGTAGTCACAAAACTTTTCTCAACTCGCTCTCTTATATTTAGATAAGAAACTAAATTTCTCTAACATAAGAAAAATTTTCAAATAACCGAACATCACTTTAAAATGAATTTACGTACCATGAGATTTCGTTATAGACGGAAGACTTTTCTAAAGCGATAAACTACATAGAGACGTAGATAAGAAGTTTTCAGGATAGTAAGAAAAGAAAGAAAGAAAGCAAGCAAGTAAGCAAGTAAGCAAGGAAGGAAGGAAGGAAGGAAGGAAAGGGCGGAAAGAAAGACGGAAGGAAGGAAGGTAGGAAGGAAGGAAGGAAGGAAGGAAGGATGGATAGATAGATATAGGAATAGTAAGAGGAAAGGAAAGGGCATCAAGTAGAGAAGTTGAAAGTTCGTAGAGGGCAGGTCATATCCGAGTTCTCGTCGTTTCTCTTGGTGGCTCTCGAAAGCGACAGCAAACGTCGCGACGTTCGTAATTTCCTGGTAGAAACGCCGACACTCCTGGCTTTGCCTTGAGGACTGCCACGCCTCAAATCTACCGCATGTATATTACAAAGAAAAGGCGCGAATACATTCAAACCATCAAACATGTAGACACACACATAGATAACATATAACGTATATACGACGGGTCGTGTAGTATGACGTGTATTATACGTAAATCGTACAACTCGACCTCGAGGCGTAAACGTAAAAAGCTGAGACCCCCTGTGGACTTACTTCCCTTCTGATATCCCCTCTCGTGACGTCGAGAATCATATGTATATGTCCACAACACATATGTACCTCCTACCTATACTTACTTGATCGTCGTGTGTTACTTGTCGTGACTTGGAATATCGCGTGGCGCAAAGAAAGCTTTCTTTTAAGAGTAAGAGAGAAGAAAGTAGCCAACTGCTTGTGTCCAGTCTGAAAGAAAAGAGAGAGAGTAATACGAGGAGAGAAAGATAGGAAAGTTCTATACGTTATAGTGGGTGTATAAAGAAAGAGAAAGAGAAAATGAGTTAAAAAGAGACGAGAAACTAAAACCGGCCAGGACTTGTGATTCTCCGATATCTCATATTATATATCAAGTATATATACATAGATACATATACACATACAAAGGTGAATCAAGCTATATATATGTATGTATGTATATATATTTACGTATATGCGAATGCACTCTTGTGTGCATACACATGCTTCTACTATGTATACGCATGTGTATGCGTATAGTGCTATGAACTTAGGTAAAGATGTCTGAGTACTCGTTCTCGGGTCATTATGTTATGTCGTCTTTCCTCTTTCTCCCTTCGTCCTTATTTCCTTTCTCGCATATACACATGCACATATATACATACACACATATAAATTATACGTATCAAGTTTTTTCCTTTCTTTTCTTTTTTTACGGATCTTCTCTTTTCCCGCTAAGCATAGAACTCGAAATTTTACGCAAGAATAGGGTTCTAAAGACAGGAATATCACGAGTGAGTGAGAGAGAGAAAGAGAGAATGGGTGTACTTAAATTACGACGCGTGCTTAAATACAGACACATGTAGGGGATACACTTCGACGAACTTTGTGCACAGCAGCGAATTTTAAGGGGTAGCGAGACTGTCTGACGTACGGTAACGATGGCTTTTCCTCCTTCTCTCTAGTTTCGTGAAATTTTCAAACATCGCATCTGTGATATCGGAACAAGTTTGATCTGATTCGTACTATTCTCGATAGGTAGAACTTTGGGAATCAACGTATGATAATCTCAATTGTCTTATTATGAAATTGAAGTTTCATATTCGAGGCCAAATTTTGCATGAGAAATATAATATTGAGAACATCTGTTGCATAACTCTAGAAAATCTTTTCAAATTGTTCCTTTTTACGTCCTGTCTTGTAATATTAGATGGTCCAGTTTTTAATAAGGGTATTAAGCTTTTATCAAAAACTCATATTAAAGAACGAGAATTCGATCCTAAACGATGGGACAGAAGATATTAATCGATAGGATATAATAGGAAATGATTTGACTAAAAAAACATGTTGAAATTCAAACGAAGAAATAAGAAGAATATTAAAAATACACATTTCAAATCGCTTATTTTTTCTTGAAACTTTTTGTTGATTGAATACCGATTTCAACTAAATCGTAAACAAACTATATTCGTTTATAATTATGATAAAAAACAAAGCACTTTGAATTTAATCATTTTCATAATCTAGATTTATTCATTAACTACCATTTTAACAGTATTCAAAGTATAGACTTCATTACAGACTTATTAACTAATTAACTACCAGATAACGAATACATTATTTTCGTGACTGTTTGACAGGTTTTGATTAAGTATTCCTTCTTGAAGCGCACTTAATTTATCACGTAAGAATTTTGCCGAGAAGATGAGAGATTTATTCCTTATTGGATACGAATGTTAACGTATATAATTTTAATTTATTTAGAGTTTGATAAGGGGTCTACTGTATATTAGCTGACGCCAAACTCGAATAATTTGACAGAATTTATTATGTTTCCGAAATGTTAAGTGAGCTCATAGATGAGCCTAGATTTCAAGAAGTATAAAATATCAACAATAGTAGGATAGTACAGCAAACGTTCGAGAAGTACTGAAAACTATTCAGTACTAAAGGTTTCATATATCTCTCTTTTATATATAAGCAAGTTTTTAAGTTATATACTTCAAATTTCTAGTGAGAAAAATTTTGACTATAACATGAAGCAAATGAATGTAGGATGTAACATAGTGTTGATTAAAATATTGCTTATTTTTCGACTTCTATTTATCTCTATTATTATGTAGATATATAGGTACTTATGTTAGTGATTTAGTACACTCTTATTTTAAAGATAAATTTATTATTATTGAAACATATTGTTTTAGTCATAACGAGGTATTTTTCACGTTGAATTGATCATAAATTTGATTGAAGGATTTTCGAGATTTGAAAAGAAATCATTTATAATGTTTAATTTGATGTAAGAAATGTATTATTGTCACATTTCAAGCTAAAATGACTTTTGACTATATATATACACGGATTTGTATGTAGACTATACGTTGTCTTTTATGATGCTTTTCACTCGTAACTCTTTATTCCGAGTCTCTTCGCGAAATGGCTACTTATGTTAGATACAGTACTTTACCCTTGCTAAGCCGTACATTAAATTCCCTCCATTTGACATTTAAAAGCTTAGCTCGCCTTGCGTGATTTACATCTCACTATTTCGCATTTCTTTCTTTCACGATGTTATTTCTTCCTTCTAAAGAATAGGATAAGCAGAAAATATTGAAATAAAAGAACAAAGAAAACTAACGAAATATTCCGTCGATGTGTCTCCAATAAATTTTCAACGAATAGAAGATACGTGTTTGTTCGTAACCCGGTCATATTCTTGGCCTTATTACAACACGATTTCGTAATATGGAACGTAATTCGATGTATAATCTACAATAAGGAAAGTAGAAAGGACGAATATTGGTAACATCTGCCACATATGAGGGAATCTTTCTCGGGGTCGTGTTGCTCGAAATTACTTTCTATTTTTTTTACTTTTATTTTTTTTTTTTGCATAGTTATAATCTAATAGTAGATTTATTAATCCATATGAAATAATTATTTTTTCTACCCTAAAAATTTTAATAAATAATTTTATTAAATTACTTATATTTTTTTTATCCTAAAACTGCTAATAAGTAAAAAATAATTTTATTTAGTATCAGTTATAGAAATATTTAATATTTTGAATTAATATGCGTATATATAATATGTATTTATTTATACATATATTTATTTACTTTGATGAAATAATATTCTCTTTCACTTTCTAGAAGAAAAAAAGTGTCTTTAGGTCGTGGTTTCCTCGCCTTACGAGTAAAATGTCGTCAACCTCGGTCGATACTCTAAACCTTCGTTAGACTCAAAGTGATGGTTCTTTAAGGAAAAAAATGAACACTATGTGGATTGGCTTGTTATGGGGAAATCGAAGAACGTAATATGCCTCGAGGTTACTTTGTAACGGCCTTGAGGTTCACCGTATCGAATACGTGGTCTCGACGTAAAAGGCAATTCATGTTGTCTACCTCTTTACTAGTAGTAATAGTGGTATTTGTATTATGTATGTATATGTATATACTGTGTGTGTATTTAAGAATACACGAATGTAGGAAATACACGCAAGAAAGTAAACCACAGAATTTTGTGAAGACAGGTCAGTGATAATTTTTCTCTAGTCGCTTCGTAAGAAGACCTTGCAGATATTTACTCTTATGGATTTTTAAAAGAGATGGAAAAAAAAAACGGAAAAAAGAACGTGAACGTTAATTTTCTTCTCGCTTCGTATGTCGCCAATAAATTTTGTTCTTCCTTCGTAGTGCTTAACGATTTATCTCTATCAGACCGTTTAAAACGTTTCTCGCTTCGTTGCGTCGGTTCAGAGTCGAAGGGCATTCTAGAAATAGGTACATATACGTATGTATTTAGTATCTTTTATTTTTCACGACAAAGTTTCAGTTCATTTCCTTTTAATATACTTGCACTTTTTTTTTTAATTGCTCAACGTTGTCCAATAAACATGCTAAATACAGTGATTACGTTACGGTGATTAATCGAAATGTCCTGACAGTAATTTTATATTTCTTGTTAAAATAAACGACCAAGAAATATAATTATTAAAAATTATTATAAAATAATGATAAACATTTTAATAGTTCAATTAGTCTCAAAGATATACTTCTTGATTAACGATAAATCTCATTTCGAATTACGAAATTTAATCGTTTTATATTTAGTTGTGTAACGAACATTTATCATGACGAGATCTTATGTATTATTATTACGGTATTTAGAAAGTTTACTTTGGAAAATCGTACTGACGATTGGATATGGATTGACACGAGAATCCTTTAAATTCGTTTAATAGGATTAACTTTGTATTGATGCTGATAAAATCAATATGTACATGTATATATATTGTATATACATATATAAACTATGGTTGTTCGAATCTATGAAACGAGAAACATCTATATCCGCGGCATTTAATCGTTAACTTTGTCCGTTCTATTACTCCGATAAAAGAGTCAATAGGAAAAGAGAGAGTTAACTGGTGTTGCATTCGATACGGAAGCTAATCGATCGTTCGTTTCTACATCAGGATATCCTCGATCATTAACCTCTGTTCGACCTATAGTATCGATCAATAGTTTATTCCTATATTTTTTGTAATCTTATTTTTTTTTTTTTTAACATTAACATCTTTATGGTAATTTTAATTCAATATTGCGTTGGTAATAACAATGATGGTTTTAATGAAAAACAATTTAGAAAATTCGTTTTATGATTTTGTTTTGTAATGTAAATAATTGTAATCTACAAAAGAAATTATAATATTTTTTGTTTATTTAGTTCACTATTATAATTAACGGCGCAATTAATCTTTGTTCGTTTAATTTTGTATTAATTATTATATATGTTTTAAAGTATTCGTGTTAATAATTTTCATAGTTTAGTGATCTAATAAATGACACAAAAAGAATTTATTATTATGTAATATTTTTTAATAATTATTGCCCTGATTACATAGTAAGTAACATCGTAATCGTAATATAATTAGAATTTATATTAATAAAACATTACAAGATCAAAAGTTTAACATTTTTTAACTAAAAAATTAACTATGATTTTATTTTAATTGTTTGTCTTTCCTTGTCAATAAACATAAGAATAGAATAAAAAAAAATCCTTGAGCTTTTTTATGCTGAACAATATTATAATTCTATTAGGCAAGCAATTAAATTAGACTCTTCTCTAATTCAAAAACGTAATTTTACTCCTCTCTAATTATTAAAAATAAGATCTTTTTAATTAAATCTTTTAAAAATATTTTTAATTAAATAAATAAAACTGAATTGTAGTTATAGATAACCTATATCTACATAGACAATATATTAACCATTTGTATATTACAATGTTTAATCATCATTTGGATCTAAAAGTCAACACATTAAAAAATCAATTGTGAAGTTTGGGAAACATGTAATGCTTGTCATCATATAAAAGAATTTACTCGACCGGTTTACCTTTTACCTTCTCCCTGTATCTTTTTTCTTCGTTTACGTCCCTAGAGAGAAAAAAAAGAAAGAGAAAGAAAGAGAGAGAGAGAGAGAGAAAAAAGAAGTGTCAGTCGTCCTTTATGATTTAGTTTAGCTTTTCTTGAGTGCACTCACGGATAGTTTGGTTTACCAGCTATGCTTTTTCGTTATTCTTTTGCTTACAAAGGATGAGTAGAACTTCTTCATAGGCAGTACAGTGAAAAAGAAAGAGAAAGAAAGAATATGAGAGAGAAAGAGAGAAAACATGTTAAGGCCGCTCCTTCTTGAAGAGCTGGCTTTCAGATTGATGAGGTTCTTCAACGAATGGTGAGGAACCACCATAGCCGCTCGATTAGATCTTCGAGTCTTTCTTTATCCCGATCTTCTTTGCTGACCACAATGTTGTTCTTTTACGGAAGCCATACCTTCGTGGAAAATCGATCGATCTTTAATGGTTTAATCGGCCTTTTTTTTTCCTTCTTTCTTTTACGGCATTACGATAGATCGAGATTAAAAAATAATTTATATTTATTATTATATTACCATTCGAACATTCTTATTTTAAATTTTGTTAATTAAATTATTATTCATTATTGTATTTAAGTATGCTATTGAAATTTTAGTCCTTGTTAAAATTAAATAATCAAATTTATGTTTACCTTTATGTATTATTGTTAATACCGTAACCGATCAAATAATTGGTCTTTAATATTATAATAATTAAATTATTATCTTAATTATAATTGAATACAAATAACCATGAATTTGTGATATTTGCTTTTAAATAATAAATAAGAATTTTTGAATAATAATGAAACAGTATTTATAATCATAAAAGAAAAGCAATAATATCGTATGCAAAGTTTTCATCGATAAATTTATAATTAATCATTTTACTCTTCTTTGATACGTTTAGTATTATATAAGAAAACATTTTTATTACCATTGAAAAACAAGATACACGATATATTAAACGTATCAAATTAGGAAATAAAATTAACTAGAAATTCCATTTCTAAGAGGAGTATATTATATGGTACGTTCATCGTCGGCATTCTGAAGTACCTAACGATGGCGTTGTCGTAAGAAATTTTATATGGCATTCCTGAAATTATTGCTCGTTTCCGAGTTCATTGAACCGGCAGGCGTTCGATTTGAACTCCATGAATGTCCTTTTAAATATAATAATAGTATAGTAGATAACACGATATTATCTTAGAGACCGCGATACTGAAATTGTGTCGATTAAATGATAATTATTATTATTTCAAACAACGATCATCTATACTTTTTTCTTCTTTTTTTTTTTTACACTTAATAGTCTTTCGCAGTATCGTAAAAAAGAAGAAGAGAAAAACAAGAGTTTATCTACCTGTTTTTTTTATTTCTTTTTTTTTTTTTTTCATTCACTCCTACACGCTGATATTCCCATTATCAACGTTATACGCTTTCTCATCGTTCGCGCGTGAATTACTTTTCGCGGTTTTCGCAGAGGGCACAGTGCACCCTGGTGAATGGAAAATAAACACCAGTTTATGAAGCATTAGCGGTCGTTCCTAAGCGGTAAGGTAATTTACCGAGTTTGATCGACCTCGGGAAATGATAATAGCCACTTTATTTTGAGACTCATAATTGTTATGATTTTTCGTTCAGATCACTCAAGACGTACTCTTAATTATTTACTTACGTTAAATATAAGCATGTTATTCATATTTAGTTGAAAAGTTTTTATACGCATAAAATAATTATTTTCATTTTATATAATCCAATTTTAGATGTATTTAAAATAATAATATTAGGGTAGTTATATATTATAATTAACAATTAATTTTATGTTGAAAAATAAAATGACATTTATGTTAATCAAATAGACATATATAAATGTTTGTGAGTTTAAAGTGGCATTACGTTGCAAAGTGTTAATTGTTATATATCAGATGAGACATTAATAAAGCCACCCAGTTAATTTGATTATTATTGGTAATGGAAAAAAATGTATTATATAAAACTTATTTGATTTTAAAGGTGGAATAATCCCATGTTAAGTATGTGTAACATATTTATTATGTTAACGTGATGTTTCTATTCTTATTTTTCACTGTATTTTATGTTTCACTGTATACGTCTTAAAATAACGTATTAAATATTACATAGAAAAATATATCATTTTATTAAAAAAAAAACATTGACTTGACCTTCATATGTTGTTCACGCACTCAATAACAAACAAAATATTAACATTGGATTATGTCACCTTTGAAATGCAAATATAAGTTTCGTCTAATACATTTTTCCATTATCAACAGTAATAGAATTATTCAGAAAGTCTATTTTAAATACCTCATCCTGTATACTTTTTTTGTATAACTATTGTAATAAAATAGTTAAAAATTGGATTATTTTCTTCGAAAATATTGTATATTTAATACGTCGAGTACTACAACATGAACGAAATGTTGTACAACGTTACTTAATAATTTGTTATTACAAAACTCCTCTTGATATATGCAGAGAAGAGAAATATATCATCGGTGACATTTTGGGTATTTAATCGCAAGTCCTCTCGCGTTATGAGACAAAAGCTCGGTGGAAAGCTCATCTGAAATTCTGCTCGATCCTCTTACACGGCTCTACGAGGACGACTTCGTTGGATCTCCTTGAACGAGCTTTTCCTCTGTTTCGTCGTCGTTGGCATGACTATCACGAGCCACAGAGTTTAGGACCTTCTTCTGTCTATATCTTTCCTTTATTTTCTCTCTCTTTTCCCTTTTCAACATTTGTTACAACTTAACGTTTTGTATAAATGACATTTTTACCAAATACTTTTGGGAATTTTCTTCAATTTGTTTAAATATAAATATGAAAAGAAAAAAAAAACTATGCCCGTGTAGTTTGGCTAACGTTTGTTTTCTCAACAAAATTGATTTTTGATGGAAAAAATTAAATCGATACAATGTTTGATCGATATTTTTTTATATTGTTGCAAGCAAATCAAATATAAATATAAGAGAGAGAGAGAGAGAGAGAGAGAGAGAGAGAGAGAGAGAGAGAGAGATAAAGATAGAGGTAGAAAAAAANTGCCGATGTCATTTCAAAGCTTTTGTAAACATCGACCGATTACAGGAGATAATTAAAACGATTACAAAAGGAAAATATAAATATAAGAGAGAGAGAGAGAGAGAGAGAGAGAGAGAGAGAGAGAGAGAGAGAGATAAAGATAGAGGTAGAAAAAAATAGGAAAATAAATTTGTATGTAACACTTTAAAATCGAATCTGTCTCTTCTTCTCGAACATCTCCTCTTCGTAGTTTTTTCTTTCTGTTATTTTCAAGAAAGAAACGTCTAGCCGAGAAAATAGATCGTTCCTTTCGTAATCTAATCTTTCTCTCTTTTCATTTCTTTTCTTTTATTTTTTTCCTTTATCTCTTTATTTTCTCTCTTTGCAAAAATCTCATGGAATTCTCAAATCGTTCTCACCCATCCTCCTTCAATTTACTTTGATGCCGGAGAAAAAATAAGTTTTGTAATTCTGAATCTTCGTATATACATTTCTAGTTGAGTTGTATATTTGTTTCTGAAGATAGATTCATAACGCATCAAAGAGATTTTCTGTCTGATTATTTGAAGACCTTAATTGCGAAAGAAAGAAATCATTGGCAATCCACGTAAAGATAGAAAGTTGAAAGTAAAGTTCTTCGAGATTAAACGTTCTTTTAAACGTCGTTTTTTTTTTTTATAAGATTTTTAAATTTATCTCAAAGGTTGCGTTGTTTTTTTTTTTTTAACACTACACCAACCGGCTGTTTATGTGTTATATCTATTTATACTGTAATTGGACGAATATAATTCGTTTTTAATATAACAAGAGTTATATATTTTACAATTGAATTTAATTGAATGCAAATTATAATGGTCAATTTGTCACTGTCTTATATAATAAAAATAATATAATATTTATAATATTATTAGTGTCGTAAAGTTAAATGAATAAAAGCTTATATAATACTGAATTTTAACACTTTGCGTGTACACCTCCGTAGCGAATCATTAAATGCATATGAGTTCAATTAGATTCCAGATAATAATCGGCTTTGAATGTCTCGACAAGTATGCATTTGTCGGGAAAAAAAGGTAGGATACTTTTTATGGTAAATTGATTAAACCTTAAGCCTGGTGTAGTCAGATTTGCAATAAGATAAAATGAAACCGTCGGATAACGTGTTTGGAGTTGACATTGTATATTAAAGTACAAAGATAAATTTAGGATCAAATTGATGCTTGATGCACGCTCAAAGAATTACATAAAGAAAAAGCATGGTTAACTTGTCAATGGATCTGACGTGATATGTTTTGAATTAATTTTTAAAATGATTGTTCATCATTAGGCTTTGTCTATGGTGTTGTATGAAGATTTTTATTGTTTTTTTTTGTCTAGACATTATATATGTACATATGTGACTGAAAGATTCGATCAATTTTTGACATGTGTCAGATCCAAACGGACAAGCTCGATTATTCGATCAATGCCCGTCTGGCGGAAGCTTTCCAGAGTCTGCCTCTTCAAATCGAATCATCTCGTTCGCGCCACACCGGCCGATGGAGATTTCCGTGATCAACGCTGACGAACGGACGGATGCCGTGTTTCGGAACTTTCTAATCTAATCAGTGAGTCCTCGCGAATTGCCTTAGAGGTGGTATTATGAAAGTTTCAACTTCATTCGAGTATTTTTGTCGTTGCATTTCTCTTTCAACTTTCGAAAATGTTAATAGTTCATTTTTAAGACAAACTAAAGGGATAATAAATATGATAAAAACCATAATTTTTATTTTCACAGTAAAAAATTATGATATTTTTAAAAGTTTAATAATATAAATTGTTAATTTTATAATATACATTTTCTTAATGCAAAATGTTAATCGTTAATTTGTGAACAAAATCACAAAAATAAATACGGGCAATCATTTTTTTTTTATTCAGATTAAATTTTATCCAACTCGTTGGGTTATAAGAGAAATATATTTTCTATGTTAGAGTGATGATATTAATTGAAATTTTGTTATTCTTGCTTCATTTATTCAACTTTCTCATTAATCGTTCAATTACGCTTCAGATGTAATTGGAACTGGTAATTTGTTGTTAGAACAGTTTTATTTTTATTGTATTAAAATATTAATGTCATACTGGATACGACGTTTGAAAACATCGTTTGTTGACATCATTCTGCAGTTACGTTTGTTATCTAAAAAACTTATCACAAAGGGTCTCCGCCTTCTCAAAATAAGGCAATCATTAGTTTGTCAGCGGCAGCAAACTATGAACTCATATTTAAGTACATACTAGTTTCTTTTCATAAAGTAAAGCTTTAACGAGTATATTAAAGTTCTTTAGAAAGATACAGAGACGTACGTATTTACGCTGAAAGGTAAAGAAAAAGAAAGATAGGAAAATAGAAAGGGAGAAGTTAATATTTATATGAAGTACAAAGAGGTATTATGTATATAGTAAGATGTTACATTTCGCGTATGCTTACATCTTTTAGCAATTTGATATCATTATAAGTCCCCTTTAATAATTTATATGTCTAATTAATTTTTCATTCATATGTATAATTAACATTTGGACTAGTTTTTATTTTATTTCTGTTATTATTACATACATTTGCAATCGTTTATATATTTATTTCAATTTAACATATTTCTGCTATAATATCATTAAAAATCCATAAAAATTACTAGCATCAGATTTGACATTGTAAGTCACTTCATATGTAGTGTTGCGAATTATAGTGTACTATCCCACATTTTCTCATTTCTTCCCAAAATACATATTTAGAATTTGGTAATAAAACTAATATATTTTAAAAATCTGTCTTATGGAACTTACAAAGGTATACATTTAAAGGATCCACTTTTGAAACTGGTTAAAAGAAAATTAACAAAAATTTGTGCAATGTTCCAAAACGTTTATCTTAAAATCACAGATAATGGGTTAATCCATTCTGGTTTTCAATAGTTCAAATATAAATATATAATAATAATCAATAATGTAATCATTGTTAGTCTCATTGTCAGATTCTCGGATGGGACGTAATTCAAAGACTCACTCAATAAAGAAATAACGTTGATCATCATTGTCAAAAATCGCGATGGACGCAAAGAGAAGAGATTATTTTCTTTAGCAAAGGTATAGAAGAAGAGCTTGGGCGCAACGATCAAATCGTTTTACCATTCAGCGAGCTCGGTCCAATCGTTGCGTATTGTTCTGCGTCTACGAGGTGGAAAAAAGGTTCTATGGACTGAGAAAGAGAGAAAAAGAAAGAGAGAGATAGTGAGAACGTATATATACGTGGCCTACTCATCCCTCTATCCCTTCTCCGTTCCTTTCTTTCTCTGTCACTTACTATACACCCTTCATAGAATTGTTAAACGAAGGAAGAACATTAGTCGAGAATAGGGCGTGCGTTCTTCTTGACAAGTGTCCTTATTACACGAATATACCTTTTTGGCATACTACTCACTTCAATCCTTTTTCTTGGGTGCTCTTCGTTCCCACGTTCTAATTTAGAAAGAAGAAAGAGAGAATGAGAGAGAGAACGATTGAGTGAGTGTGTGTGTGATAAAGAAGAAAGAAAAAGATGCAGAGGAAGAAAAAAGGTAAGCTAAGGATCGATTATCCTTTTCTATCTTACAGAGCACAGCAAGATATTACATCTTTCTTTCTCTTTTTCAATGAAGGTTCTTCCCTTTATCATTCCTTCCTCGTCCTTTGGCTCGCACTTCCCTCTTATTTTTCTTCCTTGTTCTTCTTCCGTTTTTTTACTTCGTCGTCGACACAGCTTTTCTTTTTTTACCTTCTTGTTTTTTTTTGTTCGTCTTTTACGTCCTTGAATCTCATTCCTCTTTCCTAGTTCACCTCAAACGAAATCTTCGAAACGAGATCTTTCTTTCTCTTTCTCTCTCTCTGTCTCTCTCTTTTTTCTCTTTCGATTTTGTTTTTTTTCGTCTTCTTTTTTCGTCCCTTTTTTAATACGCCTTCCCTTAATTTTTCATCGAGACTCGGCAGCAGCTTGTCAAACTGCTCGCCCTCGCGATATTACTCTCTCGAGGACGTACACTGTGAGATAATTTAACGCTTTCGGTGCTCTCGTCATCCGACAGCTATATCGATGTTATCTTTTAATTTTCGAATTTAATTTCGTTCCTAGCTTTACGCTCAACTTCTATGGGCGACGTCTTCTTAGCGTCGTTGGGCTTAAAAGATGAATCTTCGAAAGAAATACGTATTTTCAAATTTGTTATTCTCGTTTCTGGTATACACTTTAATCATATTTGAAAAATGCGTCTTTACATTCTAATCACGATAATATATTTATCCTGTACAAAATAATTTATTAAAACGAATATCCTTAAGGAAACAAAAATAAATATATAAACATAAATAAATACAAACATTTGTATTAAATAATTTATATTTAATAATTAAATTATATACTATTAGATTGAAATACTCTATATAGATATAAATTAATATATAAAACATTTTAAAATTTCTTAAAACAAAAATTATTAATATCTAAAAACATATTTATTATATAGAATAAAACTTTTTAATCTACTTGTATGTTAATATATATATACATTTTTGCTTATTATTTAAGAGAAACCAAATATTGGATTATTCGGGAAAAGTTTGTGCCAATTTTTATGTATAGGCATATAGTGCATATTTTTTATTTTTAATATTTGATTTATTTATTTATAACTAGTTTTGTCCAGAAGCTTAAGATTTAATGTAATGGAGAACACATTTCGCATATAAAATATAACACTAAAACTAAGTTCACGTACTTGTATAGAATAAATAATCCCTTTGGATTCTTGATTTCACTAATATAAATATTATATATATATCAATTAAATTTATATATTTAAAATATATATTGTATGTGATTATTTACCTATTTATAAATCATACTTTTTATTGGAGAAAAATATTTTGAAAAAATATTTCTTGGAATCGCTTAACCATAAATATTTCAAAACTTTTCAACTTAGAAGTAACAAGTTTGAATCATTATCTACATGATAAAATGTAACACCAAAATTAGATTTGATTCTCTTGGCTTCCACTGATATAGATCTCTCGCGTACTTCGAAGAGTATGAATGCCAGAGGGATGCTCGCATCGCGTTTGCCAGTCGAACTTGGTGAGGCGTATCATTTCGTGAGAATACCTTGAATTTCTCAGTAAGGCAGTTTAATTAATACCGCAGGTGTTCCTAACAAGCAGATTTACGCTCGCTCAAATATATTTCTAAGTATAGACCATACCTACTATTTGCGATAGATACTACATGTGTATCTGTGCAGAAAATCTTTTGATATTACAACATTGAAATAATTATACGAATTAATCGAGATCACGCATTTGGGCACACCCTAATCAAATTTCTTCATTTTGGGTTGAGGGAGGCTCTTTCATTCAGGAATCTTCCGTTCCGGTTAGATTAGAAGATGCTATTTTCCTGGTATATACGGAATTTATCATATAGTAAATATCTTCTCTTCAATCTTCGATGAGTTATTCACAAAGGAACGTGGAAAATGAGCGATTATATTCAACTGACTGTTATTCATTATTATATCAATGATTTTAATAATAACAACATATTCGTGAATAAATTGATAAGATAGAATATTAACATTATTTTTATTTTATATATATATATATATATGTTGAATGTTTATTCTATGTAGAATTTATGGCTATAAAAAAAAGAAAAATAAAGTTAGTATGTACATTTGTAACACAAGAAGGAGAAAATGGTTCGATTTTCAAGACCGTAAAAAACAATAGTTTATCTCGAAATGGGTGAGAGACGTTCAGAAGCGGTCAAACAAGGCGCCAGGTCATCGTAGTTTTTCAGATTAGAGGGAGGAAAAGAGGGTAAAATCGTCGGCTGGGGAATCGATGTTTTCTACAGCACCAAGCGAAGAGAAATCGAGAGAAAGAAAAAGAGAGAGAGAGAGAGAGAGAGAGAGGAGTGGTATTTGGAGAAACAAGAACAAAGAATAGCATAACAACAACAACAAAAAACAGTCTCCCTCTATGGACCATTATTTCTCGTTGATCCAACAAAGGGACTCAGCGGGATTTGCTTCGACGATATAGTCGATGCGAACGGAAATATCGAGAAAATAAAGAGAAAGAGAAAGAGAGAGAGAGAGAGAGAGAAAGAAAGGGGTAAAATGTAAGTCGAATGAAAAGATAGAAAATAATATAGAAGAAGATGTAGAAAGGAAAATATTAGAAATACAAGGGAAAAACGTATATATAAATCATTTCTCATAATATCGAAAGAAATGGCAAAATACTTTTCTTATTTAGAAAAGAAAATATTATATGAAGAAGAAGAAGAAGAAGAAGATGAGAATGTTTTTACAAAAATTTGTCAAGTTTTCTTCTTACTTCTTTCGGATAAAACTTTGAAAATTTTCACGGAGATCCTAGTTGAAGGATTTTCAGTTTATCGATTTGTCGATAATAGTCGACGAATGGTCCTTATCGAGTTCGTTGCGAATCGAACACGATAATTGGTTCGTCGGACGTAACCAATAAGGTCTTTCTCGCTTCGAAGGACTCTCCTAGGATCGAGACTTTAATGAGAGTTGACTCGTGCTCTTAACCCATAGGATGTTCTAATTGAAGGATACTCGTTTGAAGGTTCTACCCTTACCGCGATTATGTTGCTCTTTCTCTTTCTCTCTCTCTCTCTTCTAGTCCTTCTCATTCTCATGTTCTCTGTCTTGCTTTCCTTCTCTTGTTAGTTCCGTTAGGTTTCAGCCGATATCCTGTTAAAGGGTACCGGAAGCTTAATATCATTCCAGTAAATACCTTCTCTTTGTTTATCATTCGATTGAAATCCTGTGGAGATCTTGTTCAATGTAATATTATAAAGTGACATAATTCATTTTTTTTTTTATTTATTTATTTTTTTTTTCGTTTTAATCAATATTCCTCCTTTCTCTTATTTCATTTGTAAAAAAGAAAGAGAAAATATTTTAGTACAAGTTTCCACAGAGCTTTTTGATACGTACACGTCGATTTGCTCGTATGGTAATAAGATACGTTTCAATGTTGATACGAAAGTCGGCACATTGATGTTTGGAAGTTCCTTGGTAATCCGCTTAATCCTGTATGAATATGGATGACACGTGGCACACATGGTATGTACCTATATATCTGTATTCGCGTATACGTTGGTATATACATACCCAAAGTCCTTGAATTTATGCCCGATACTTTGTTGAAACGTTAATTGTGAGCTCGTGTTTGTAAATTTCATGTTGATTTGCATAAATCTACCTAATATTATCGCTGAAAAGAAATTCTTTAATTATATTATATATATATATATTTTTTTTTTTTTTTTTTTCAAGGATATTATTTATTGTCATTGTAGATACTTTTGTTACTTGACAATAAAAGAATCTTTAAAGATAAACAGGAACATCCTTCAGGAGAATCTCTTATAGTTAGACTAAGAAAATATGGTTCCACTTGTGTTGGTCGTTGGCGTCTGGGCCACATCAGATACGGTTCTCAAGTGCTACGATCACTTGACCCAACTTAACCCGAGTTGGCAAATTTACAATAGAAATAAAGAACTTAAATCGCCCTCGATTTGGCTCGAGTTTTAGATAAGGAACACTTGTCACCGTAACGCATTGATCGAAAGTACGTCAAAATTGAATATTTTCGTTATTCCTCTCTCTCTCTCTCTCTCTCTCTTTCTTTTTTCTTTTTCTTTATATACAAAATAAACGTATGTTATATGGATTTTAAAGTGGTATAAATTTTTATGTTATATATCATTGATTCAGAAGAGACTAGTATATTGATAAAAAAAGTGCGACTTTTACTGTAACACTCTCACCCACCCCACCCCACCCCCTTTCTCCCATTCGTGGGATTCGAATGAAATGAAATGGTTTACACCACTTCGTATTCCACAAATAGAAACCTGTCGGTAAACGGCGTGGAACGCAACGTAAAAGGCTTTTCACGCATTTCACGTTAAATCTCATACGAAGTACGACGTATCGTAGAATAATGTGTTTTAGCGATGTTTTCTTCGAGATAGGAATTGAATACATTCTTTTTTATTGCAACTTCGTACACTTTGGAAAAAGTGCATTGACAATGGATTGATAAAAAATATACTAGACTGTAGAAATGTTATAAAATCGATAAAAATATTTTTGAAAATTATTGAAACTAAAATTTTCGCATCGTGATCGTATTTATTATTTTTATATCATATTAATATAATTAGAATGATTATAAATTGTAATAAAATAAATTAATYAATTAAGAAATAAATCCTTATTTAAACATTATAAATATGTAAACGGATATAAAAGTTTCGAGCCAAACATTAGAACAATTTATTTATTTTGGTTAAATTCAATTTTATTTTTCGACATAGGTTCAAAACTTTTCAATTCAACCATTCATTTATCTATCCATCCATATAATGCAACATAATTGTTTTGTATAACATTTAAATGTTTACAACAATTTAATTTTTTCTTTAATGTATGTAAGAAAATAGATTTTTCTAACATTAATTCGCATTTCTCTTTTTCTTTTTATTTCATTATTATCATCAATAATTGAAACACGTTGAAAGATACCGCAGAACAATGGAAATTCGCAATGGTAACCGTGAAACATTTCGTTCTCCGTCTCGGTAAGGAATTATGTTTAAAAATTCACGAGCAAGATGAAGTTTGACGGCAAACGCAACACCTTGGCTTATTTCCGGACTCGCGCGTAGAACCGCAGAGAAAATACAGCCCGTCGTGATGCTAGCCTATATAGTCCTTTACAAGTCACCCCTTAGAAACATAAGAGATAGAGAGAAAGAGAGAAAGAGAGAGGGAGAGAGACAAAAAGAGGCAAGAGAAAGCTATGTGGTTAGCAGCCTACGATCCTCGGTAAAATTGCACGAGCAAAAGTTTTACTAGCGGCGATTAGCGTAAACTTTATCATCTCAAGGACACGATATATCGTACGAGTGTTTCGTTACTTTTCTTATTGTTATTTCATTTTTATTTGTTGTTGTTTGTAGTAGTTCTCACGATAACAATGTATACGTGGCTTAGGTTGAAAAGTTTCGAGCCTAATATAGAAATCAATTCTTTTTTTCGGTTAAACTTACTTTTATTTAAAAAGAAGATAAAACTTTTTTTTTTTTTTTTATATTGAGGTTCAAAACTTTTTAACCCTTTCTCGTATGTGTAATAATAATAACAGTTAGAGTTATATACATTAACACAGAAAGATTTACTTTAAAAATCACATAGTTAAATATTTTATTTTATTTTATTTTATTATTCCAAAATCAAATTCTTACTTTATATTGGAAGTTTGATATTTAATAATGTAAGCATAAATTATACTTAATATAGTTATAATCAATTATTAATATAAGAATGCATGAATGGAATTTATTTATTGTTTTAATCATTCTATTGCGTTTTTCAATGTTCTATAACAACTTCGTTATTTACTGTTGTTAATCTACTTCTTTTGCATTTATTTCTTTCTCTCATTTCCTTATCTTTTTTCTTACACTCTGTTTCTTTATACCACCGAAACTAAATATACTTATCCTCGATTCGACTAAATTATCATTACTTTCTATCATCTTCTTTTTCTGCATCGTTTAAAAGTATTCAGTCGAATCGACGTGTTCATTTGTAATCGGTTTAAAGAAAAAGTCTAAGTTGAATGAAAAAAGAAAAAGAAGAATCGCGGAAAGTTTGAAGTTTGCTGTGAATTAATTTCTCGTTTCCGTCTGCGAAGAGCGAGATAAAAGGGGCGTTTAAATGGGGTCAAAAGCCATGAGGTCGAGCATTGCGAGACGTCTTGGAAAAAAAAAAGAAGAAGAAAACGTAGAACAAGAAATAGAAGAAGAAGAAGAAGAAGAAGAAGGGAAGGAAAGACAAAAATATATAAAATAGAATCATTTGGTTCTCGAGTACTGTGATGGTTATTTTATATTGATAAAAAAATACTAAGCGTTTCTTTTGAACTCTAACTTATATATTTTCTTTTATTTCTTTTTCTGGTTTCATTTTAATTTATTCCATTTATTTATTTACAATTCACGAAATTTAATATTTCTACGAAAATTGAATTTTTCTCTTTGCCATCATGTCAGGGGACGAACTTTAAACGAATTTTCTCAAATAAGTTCAACGATAACAAACGTCTACAAAAGAAAGTCTAAAGAAGAAAGATGAAGAAGAAGAAGAAAAGAAAAGAAAAGAAAGAAGGAGAGAAAGAGAGAGGGAGAGAAAGATTTTAATTAGTTGCAGCACTAATTTTTTGATCCTCCTCAACTAGATTGCCATGAAAAGTTCGAAAGTTCAAGCGGCCTAGAAAAGTAGAAATTTTCGTTTCATAGAATAGCCACTTTTTATTCCTTCTTTTCTTTCGTCCTCTATTATTTTCATCATTTTCATTTAAAAATCATGCTGCAGCATCGGTAGTCTATTTATTTGTTTTGTAAACAGTATGAAATATCTGATTTCGAATTGAAAGTATTCGAAGTAATTGGAAATTTCATACTTAATGATCTAATATATACAAATCATTGATATTCGATTCATCTTTTTTCCATTTAAATGCAATTCTGACATTTACAGATGACTTTCAAATATTCCTATACAATTTTGATATCTAGCGGTTTTGTTGTTTTCGAGACAAATAAATTCGTAAAATTTTGTCGAGACTAGTAATTAGTCACAGACTCGTATGAACAAATTTTATTCTACATTATTTACTTTGTTTTTCATATAGAATTATTCCCTGTTCGTTATATTAATATTATTATTATTATTATTATAATTAAATATATTAGGTCGTTCCCCGAAAATTTCTTCCTTTTTCTTGATGATAAAATGCACAATATTGTAAGATTCGTGGAAAAAAACTGAACCGCTGGACTGACTGGACCGGGACTCGAACCACGGATCTTTCGCTTTCCGGGCGACTGCTCTTTAACCAATTGAGCTATATCCAGGGCCCACCGACCAGTTCCCTTCCACGAATGCTTATCAAGTTTGGCATGAAGGCGTTCGTCCCGCAATATTGTATGCGTAAAATTTTTTATGTTATTTTACTAAATAATATCGATTCTACTCTATATTACCTTTTTCTTTACTGTATATTATTCAACATCAAAAATATTGTGCAAGTAAAATTATTTAAAAAAAAGAAAAAAGAAGAAACTTCTTTTATTTCTTATTCAGATATTCTTTCTATTGGTTTTTATTTCATATTTGAAAAAGATGGAATAATGAATGTCGAAGAAGGATTAAAATTGAACAAAAACAAAAACAAAAGCAAAAACAAAAAAAAGATGAAAAAACTTTCTAACGGAGATGACTTTCGATCTTACGATTTACTTTGACTTTCGATCAAAGGCGACCTTCATATATGCGCGCGTGTTGAAGCGAACACACAAAAACGCGTCAGCATAGAGGGTAGAAAATGTTTATCGACCTATGGCAAGGTAAGCGCAAGTTTACTGAGGGCTGGAAACTGGAAAGGATATGCCGACGCTTTTCGCTGTCGTCGTCGTCGTCGTTATGGTTGTCGTCATGGTCGTCGCCGTCGCTTGATCAAGGTTGATTCGACGAGGTAAATTTGTTAGATTAAAGTAAATCATGGGAAATTGAGAGCATTTTCGTAAGACGGGAGGGTGAGTGGGGGGGGGTGAGATGTGGTCGGGTGTCAAAGGAAACGAACCTCCAAAAAAAAAAATTGAAAATTATTTAAGGCCGTAGTTAGAAAATTGTTTTACCAAAAAACAATATTCAAAATTTCATTAATTAATTTTTGTTTTTGTAGAAATACATATTTAAACTCTTCCCGTATTTTAACGAGCCCGATGAAGATTTTGGCCAAACATGAATATCACAAACAAATAGTCGGATTTGGTCAGCAGACCCTGACGTAACCTCGTCGTAACACTGGCGCAAAAAAGTAAAAAGAAAACCTGAGGCAATCTTACCGCTTGGGACCGAGTTTTATCGAGCTAAATGGCACGGGAAGGGGTTAATGTACTTTGTGGAATGAAAATAATTTTTCATAGAAAAAAACTTTATATATTCCAATATTTATTTCTTTTTTTTTTCAGTAAAATAATTGCATTTATTATTATTTAGATGTCTCTTATGAAATACTACAATTATTTGTAAGATCGAGTATCATTAAAAAAGAAAATAAAAATAAGAAGTAAAAGTGCTTTTAAAATGGATATCATTACACTAATGATGCGATTTCATTAATTAAAAATATTCAGCCGATAAGATCGTCTTTCTAAAACGGTTATATCCCATTTCAAAATGTACGAATTCGTCGAAATGATAATTCAACGTGTTATGAAAAAGTTTCGAATCTTATTTGAATTTTCATAGACGTATACATATACGATACAATATAGATATTTTCTATACTGATATGCATGCATAGGTAATTGAAGAAAAAGCTCGTAATCGCAAAAGGTTAAATCATGCTCGGACATCGACGAGAGTGGGGAACTCCGATCGATATACCAACAGGACGAAGGGTACGAAGGAAGAAAGGACAGGGAGAGAGAGTCACGAAGCAGCTTTGAAATATATCGTCAAGCGGCTTCCGTCAAAGGACAAGAAGATAAGAAAAATGTATATATGAAAGAGAGAAAGAGAGAGAAAAGTGGATCCGTCACGATAAAATGTGCCAGCAAAGAGAGAGAGGGGTGTCAAAGTTGGCACGAAGGCCACCAGAAAAAATGTGAATTGGACTAGTAGAGGGTGAACAAGTAACAGAGAGGGAAAGACGGGAAGAGGAAGAAGGGATGAGGAAAAGAGAGAGAGAGAGAGAAGAGGGTAGAAGTCACGGGAAAAGGGTGGCTTCGAAATTGCACCTTAAAGAGCTGGAAAATCGTTACGGATGCGCGGCAACCGGTTGAAGGGAGAGAAAGAGAGACAGAAATAAGTGAAGCGAGCAACTTGATCTCTCGACAATTTGTCTCTCCACTATTCCATCACGAATTTCTACCGAAAAACGACGAACTAACTTATACCAAGAGTGCAAATGAAAAAATTTCTTCAATTAGATCAAATCTTGTCTGTCTTTTCAAAAAGGTTCTTCGATGTAATTATTAAATTTTCATATGATTCTATTGAAAATATACGATTATCATTCTATGAATATGAAATATTTAAATATTTATAAATATTAATATTATTAATTAAATTATTAATTATTATATATATATATTACAATTATATTATATATTTATTATATAATTATATTATATTATATGTATTATATTATTAATTAATAATTAAAATATTTATTTATAAATTATTTCATAAATAATTTCGTATTTCTTTTCTGTTACTTTAACTGTTTTCTTTTTTTTTTTTCTCATTATCTTCGTACATTTTTTCAAATAATGACATAAATATATTATAATATATTATAATTAGAAAGTCCTAAGTAGAATTTTTGTTACATCAGTTACACGAAAGGAAATCTAAGATGAGAAGTGTATGAAATGGATAAATTTGCTTTCGAACGAAAGCAAATCGCCGTATGAAATGGTAATTCCTAGCTTCATCAGACAGAAAGAGAAACAAACAAACAAAGGGAGAGAGAGGGAAAGAAGAGAGAAAAAAGAGAGAGAGAGAATGGGTATTGTCGGTGGCTGATAAATCGTGACAGTTTCGCCCTACGATTAAGACGGATAGTGATGAAGATCATCAGGTAAATCGTTGACCTCTCTCTCTTTCTCTTTCTCTCTGTCTGTCTGTCTATTTCTCTCTCTATCTGTTTCTCTTTGTATATCGAAACTCACGGATTAGATACTCCTGTGCGCCTGTCGATGTTATCGATCTGCTAGAATACCAAAGGAACAGTTCTACGTGTATACCCCATGCATATATACGTGGAAAAAGAGGGGAAAAACATAAAATAAAAAAAGTTATAATATTTTTTGTCTAGCTGAAACAAAACTTGAAAAAAATATTTGATAGCTACGTCATTTTTTAAAAACACAAAAGTCTGCTTTTAAAAAAGATTTTAAGGGGTCCATTAACAATAAAAAAAAAAAAAAAAAAAAAAAAAAAAAAAAAACTATTGTTGATGCCGTGAATAATATCCTTAGTTTTTGACAAAAGGCAAATCGCCGTATAAAATGATAATTTAAAATCCGTATATCCTGACGATGGTTAATAAATCATTTAAAGTAAGATATACGAGGATGAAGATTGTGTCAGGTGAAATGAGTTACTGTCGTGCATCAACCCCACCTCGAATCTTTTCACTGTCTCCTATATTATCATTTCAAATGTTCGTATGACCTACGGTTCAATTTAAAATATAAAATCATAATCTAGTGACCCGGTATTGTGTTTGTGGTAAGAACAATTGGAATTTTGTATTTAATCGTAGAAATCTTTATCGATATTTATAGTGATTTGAATGTTTCAACGTAAATCCTTTTGAAAATAATACAAATCTATAATAAAATGTTTAACATTACCTAATTTAACGAAAATGCGATAATTGAATTATAATACTCTTATTACCATGTAAATCATATGTTGAAGTGAATATAGTATAGAAATAAATTTTGTATATATGTTAGAGCATATAAAATATACATAAAGGTGATGAAATTTATTCACACGGAATTTCCTTCAACAGAGCACAAAATCTAGATTAATTTTCGCACGTGGCACGTTTCTAGTGAGAAAATTCGTATGCAAAACACAGTATCGACACAGGGCACAAGGGGCACCCTAAAAACGAAAATAGCACGCTGAAACATTGCCAACGTTTGATACTACGATCTCCCGTGCGTACGCAAGTTCATAAATAAACGGGAGCGTGCGAAGAGTACGTGTGTTTTTGTCAATCGTCGCATAAATAAAAGAAAACGTTAAATCGCGAAATAATTAATCATTTATAATTTATTATTTATATTAATTTAAGTATTTTGTTATATAATATATAAGAGATAAACGTAAATAAAATATCTAAATAATATTGTTTAACAACATTTTATTTAAATAAGACGCATTTGATCAAAATTCGTTGCAACAGTATGTGTGTGCCAGCTTTATATTATTATTGTTATTTAAAGTGAAATAAATTCAATTGTACGAATTTTTTAATTTTTGTCTCCCTTTTTATAGCAGAATATTTTTCCTACATTTTCGTTTATAACAAGTATATGAAAAGTTATTGTAAATGTGGATCATCAGACCGTCTGTAAATGGTCTTAAAAGTAAAGCTTCATAAAATAATGATATATCGAAGCGTCGTTAACGTTATTTTTTATCATATCTCTTTTATTTTAAATTGATTATTATTCGATGGACCGAGAATACTCGAAGCGAATAATTAAATCGTTTTGAAAGCTTCGAGCTTCATTCAAATACGTACACGAATGGATTTGAAATTGCTTGAAATCACACAAATGTCTGTATTTTTCGAATTTAAATTCGTTACAAACGATATCTGTCTACCTTGGAAGAGAAACGATAACGAATATTGAAAATATTCCCCATACAAACATATATTATATAGCATGTATACATATATATGTAATATCAAGAGAAAATTTCTATTTCGTGTCGTGTGTAATTAAATTTCGGGCTTAATTAAATTTATCGATATCTTTTTTGAACGAGAAAGCATTTTCCAATTTATTTTCCAAAGAGATGAAAGCAGCAAAACTTGGTGGTATGTTCGTTTGCATCCACGAATCTCATTTCATCGTAGTATTCGGCAGAAAACAAACTTTTGTTATTCCTTTTTTGTTTCGTATAGAATGTTAATTTTGTTACAAGACATTTAGTAAACTTCTTTTAGCATATATTATATAGGTCTCAAAAAATTTGATGGAAAAATGAAAATTAGCGTTAGTTAAAGCGAGATTATTGTTTACAAAGAGGGGATCGGTTAGAAGGTATTCTGCGGGATCCCTTATAATATTACCATTTCTCCCATACGAGTTTTGTTTGCACACGTGCACTACAATTACACGGTGTATTCTTGAATATTTGTAATTGGGTAAAATTGGAACCTCTCTCTATTTGTTCTTTCTACGATATCTTCGATGTTATAATACAACAAAAATGTCTAGTCGTAAAAAGAAATGTGTTTGAGAACGTAGCGTAATTTCAAAGAAAATCCTATACATTATTTCTTTTTCATTGAACAATGTTAAATTGTAACGTTAAGTAATCACATAATTATCGGTAAAGAAAAAGTCGATCAATTTTTCATTTCACTCTCTCTCTCTCTCTCTCTCTTTTAATTTACTTTTTTTTCGTTGAGCAAACACACATATTGTTATTAAAGAATTATTCGTAATAGAACAGAGACAAAGTAAATTAACGAGTAATTAAGAAGAAATAAATGTCTTTTACTTAATATCTTAATAGTACGAAATTATAACCTTTTAAGATTACACAACGAGATAAAAAAAAGGTATAACTAATATTTCATATTACTTGCTTTTAATTTACTTATCGTTGATATTTTGCATTCATCATATTTATACGTTATCGAGAATAATTAATCGTATTTGATTGATCGTGTATAACTTTTATCTACATAAGTCATATTCGCGCGCGTTTATGTCGAGATCGATAGATGATAAGGCTCGGTCATATTCGTGAAAATACACTCGACTTTATCGGTTAGGCTGGATACATATATCAGCTTGGTATCTTAGATATTTATGGTTTTGCATTGCACGAAGTTAGGGTGGTAGCAGGATACATAAGGAGGAGAAACGCGTTACATAGTGCTACCACGCACGACATATGTCGTGACGATTCTACCTCACAACCACTATCAAAATCAACACCATCATACCCATCTCACACCATTCTGACTACCATTTACATCGACGATGACGACATACCCAACCCCCTATCCTTTTCTTTCTCTCTTTCATTTCGAATTTAATGGCGGAAAATGCAGCCAGCCAAAGTCAATAAGTTCTTCCCCCTGTGTCTGTCTATGGGGCACCATCCGGCAATGTGCCTACCCACTACTATGTCGTCCTTCCAGCATCAGTGGCGTGCTCTCGACGATTCTCGATCGAGAGGACTCTTCCTGTTTAATGCAAATTGCCTTGTCTGGAATGAAAAGACACCGAACGCTTTGCAAATACTTTACTTCTCTTAGGGTGTTGTATTGTTTTAGGTATATTTCCTTTGATCTATTTTACACTTTAATTCGTGTTTATTGTGTAAAGTAAAGGTGACGATCTATTTTGTCAATTGATTTTATATAATTAAGTTTATATTGTTAACTTATATTATCTTTTCTTTTAAAAGGGGTAAGTGGTCGTCTCATTATTTTTCTCTAATATTTAACGTTTTAATGTGAAACCTAAAATTGTGATATGATATTTTTCATGTTTAAAAGTAACAAAATGTATAAATGTAGAGAGAATTTTTGAAAATTTCTCTTCTATGAAAATAATACCATTGCGAAGTAGTAATCGTGTGATATGTCGCGTTTATTCGCGACAGATCCTATGTTGGTTTCTACGCCAGTGAGTTTGAGGGATGTTGGAGGGAAGAATGAGGGTTTGTGCGCGCGCGCGCACGCGACCGAAAGCAATTTGTACTCCTATGCAGGCTTTACGTTTCGTTTTAGACGTTTATATTGTGCAATATATCGAGCCCAGGGTGGCTCCCGTGTCGTTGGATTTTCGAATTCGGTAAATGGACTTTCTCTCACATTCGAGGATCAACTTTCACCGTATAAGCGGATAGCGATTCATCGAAAACGATTCGCATGTAAAAGGAAAAATTATAAGTATTAATATTCTCATTGAAGTATACATGTTATACTACTTGAAATTGTTTTTCATGTAATTATTAAACTATGTAAACATATGTAAAAATTGTACCGCATAAAATAGTAATATTGTATGTAATACATAGAAATATAAATTAATATACAAAATAATAATTGTTACGTGTATTTTGAATATGTATATATATACATGTGTTACGATAAAAATTGTTCATAAATTAATGTAATTTATATTTTATTGTAATTATTAAATGGTTTTAGTCCTTTCCGAGTGGTTTACAATGATGTGCACTTAAGCAACAGCACTTCGAGGAGAGTAGAAACCGTGTCCCTTGCGTCCCTTTTTCTCTTTCATGTTCCAAAAATAGCGCGTGGTGTAGCTTGCAAATCTTTTGCTCTTGCACTTTCGAAAATTCCGCTGCGGCAGCTGTTCTCTTCGAAATGTTTCTCCTTGTCCGGTGACGATTTGTTTTGTTTATCGCGAGATCTTCTTCTTCGATTTCTTCTCATTCTTTTTCCCCCCTTCGCCAAGCTTTCGTTGTACAACGAAAGAAACTAAAGTGGTACTGCCATTTCCACGTACTACTTTACTCGAACGATCACAAGTTGGTTTCAAACGCTACAAAGAAAAATAGAAGAGCAATATTTTCTCCAGTTGATATTTTCTAAGTTATTTAATATGAATTTTATTTTTTTCGTTAAATAAACAATATCTTTATGATTACAAAATTACAAATATGTCAATATTTTATCGTACCAATTAATTAAACTATACTAATTAGATAAAACGAATTATATTATGTCAAGTAAAAAAAAATAATTACAAATAATATTATGATCATTGTTATACTATATATATATATATATATATATATATATATTAAAATGATTTTTAATGAATGCATTCTGCTAGATAGAAAATGTTTTTTATTGTTCACGGTATGCTTATTATGTTACCTAGTCGAAGACATGAAAAAAGAGAAGCTAACGAAGCAGACGTTTTGAGAAAATATTATTTTCGCGATTTCTCTCTTATGTTAGCATCGTACAGGAGTAGTAGGATAATTTGCGTATAGATAAATGGATCTTATTACACGCAAGCAGTGCTGCACCCTTTGAAATTTTCCTTTATACTGGGTTCTCCTCGTTAACTTATTAGTCGGAGCACCGTTCGTAAAGCTACGCGAGCGTAGATCTTCTCTTATACTAAAACCCAGACTATATAAACCCTTAGACTTAGAAATCCGTTCGAAGTAGTCCCCCTTTTCATTTTCGAATAAACGTTGAATATATGTACGTGTGCGCTTATATAAAAGGGAGAACATTTCTACTTATATAGAATATCCATGAAAGTAGTCTCATTTCATATTTGCCTAACTTTCTGTTTCTATGTGAGATTTCACTAATCGAAATATCCTTTGGACCTGCCAAACGAACGAAATTCATTTAATTTGTTAAGTTCTGTTCGATAAACTAAATGTTTTATCGTTTCTGTATATTTTGTATCAAGTTACGTAAAGACAAAAATTTCCTTATCAGAATAATCATGTTAATGGTACAAAAAAAAAGACAAATATCTAAAAAGTACATATAAAATTGTGTTGTATGGTTTTTTTTCTATATTCTATTAATTCTATAATAAAAGTCATGAAATTATTGTAAAATAAAAAATTTAATTATAATAAAATCGTATAATTAGATAATACGAGGGATATTTGAGACAATAGATAAAAAAACGTTATTATTTGAATTCTATAGGAATACTGAAGTATTTCATAAAATAAATTGTAATTAGTTTTGAACACGTTTCATATTCTAAAAATAGTAGCAAGATATGTAAAGCATGTAGAGTTTAATGAATAACCATCTTACTTCCTTCTAAAAATTTTTATTAGAGAACAAGGAAAGTACTGTTACTCGTGAGTTCATCATTACTCGTGTTAGTAAAAGTTCGAAGGATATAAAATCATTTCATTATGAGTATTACTTATACGCGTCTAACTTTATTATTATATATATCGTATTAATTTCATTGCCAACATTCATCTTAACGTAAACCGGAAGAAAATAAACGGATATCACTACGACAAACGTATTAAGATTTAAAGGGAAGCTATACTATACCTGATAGGGTTGTTTCATTTTCTAAGAGGGGAACTTGTCCCGAGTATCCGGTTTTCGAGTCTCTTTGAGGTATATCCGGTTCTCGTATATCATCTCGAAACAATGCTACTTACTTCGTTCGCTTTTCGTATCATCCATTGTGAATTTTTAAATGTTTTAGAAATTCGAGAACGCTATTCATTAAAAGAAATGAAATGTATACTAACATACATATATATGTATATTGTACATACATAAATTCTTTACATTGACTACCACAGTAAATAATAAAAATTATAAATCATTTTTTTTTTTCATAAAAATTCTGATTAGTATTACAGAAAACATGAAGGATAAGTGTGATTATGAATGAAATCATCGAACGGGGTCAACGACTTACTTTCTTCTCGTATGTTGTGCCATCTTCGAATTTATATATAATACTGTAGATATATATATATTTATATATTATATATGTATATATGTATATGCAGGCCGAGGTTTTAGATTCTCTTCTTAACTAAAACACGTGCGAGAGAACGAAAAGCTTATACATCACTTTGCTTTCTAAATTTAGCAAAGAGCCCGTTGGCTGTCAAGCTATGCATGCTACTGTCAGCTGCCAGAGAGCCATGAGGAAGGAAACAGTTAGAATAAGAAAGAGAAAGAGGAAGAAGACGAATAAGAGGAATAATAATAATAATATCACTGAATCAAAATAAAAGAAAAAACAAGTGCATCTTTACAGCTCTTATCACGATTTCGTAAATCACTTACGAAGTTAGATAACGGGAGTCTTAGGAAAAAGGGATGGAAGGGAAAAAGAGAAAGGGTACCTACAAATATACGTTTATTTTATTTTCATAGTGTAGTCTATTCCGTTGTATTATTATTAAGATTATCTACACGTGATAAATTTGTTTTATTAAAAATTATATTACCAATTTTTTTTCATATAATTTTTTGATTATTTTTTTTATTATAAATTATTCTTATCACATTTTAATATCTTATAATGTTATAATAATAATATTTTAAGATGTTCATTACGTTTAAAGTTAATTATATATAATTATATGTTTCGTATAATGAAATATTACGAAACCTTGTTAAATGTTATTAAAGGTTATATTAATCTTCTCAATATCAATTTCTTTATAGAGTTGTCTTTTTCTTACAAAAATGAAAAGAAAGAACAGATGGCCTTCGAGATAAAATTAGAAGCTAATATTCGTAGCTATATACAGAAGGAGAGAGAGAAAGAGTGTGTGTGTGTATGTGTGTGTGTACCTGGGGTCGAGCGTAAATCATTTTTTTTTTCTTTTTCCTTTGATTAAGTTTGCCTTTAACTTAGCATCGACTCTTAAGTAGACACGCCCGTGCGTGGGAGTAACGTTACATGTAAAAACACACAAATATGAATTGTATGTGTGTGTGTGTTTTTGTATTTACTATTTATTACGTATTTTAGCTAGAGAGTCTTCCAGAATTTTTCAATTAATAATAAATGCTTTTTCTGAGTCCTCTGTCGGAACTGAAAGAATAAAAACAGAAAAGAGAAAGACAGAGAGAAAAAGAGAGAAAGAGAGAGAGCAAGAGCAAGGGAAAGAGACAGAAAGAGAAAGGATGAACAAAGCTATAAACATATATACATATACATATATGTATAAAGCCGAATATCGAGCAGGATAATTGAAATGAAACGTGGATCCGCCTATATGAGAGACTAAAGAACAAAGAGAACACACACACACACATTCATTTATGTATATTACATAGTATATATGTACATTTATATTTGCATAAATTTTCAGATTGTTGCCGCGATGCATCAAAATTTTTTTTTTCTATTTTTTAATTTTTATTTTTATTTTATTTTGTTTTTCTTTCTATTTTTTTTTTTTTTTTTATACAGATACCTCCAGTCCGTATATTTCTTTTTTGCAATGCCACGTTTAGAATTCCAACGTCACTTTATCGATGGAATATCGATCGGGAATCCTATTGAAATTGATTCGCCTCGTTTGTCGTCCATCGACGAGTTGCTGCCTTTGAATACTCCTCTCTCTCTCTCTCTCTCTCTCTCTTTGAAATTTGATCTTCACCATTTCACGCTAGATTCGATTTCCTTATATTTTAAATGAACAACACGATAAAACTATCAATTGTAATATATATATATATGGTTCTACGAATCAAATTTCAAGTTGCAATATAACGACTATTCGTCACGGATTCGAAAATTGTGTGGCAATAAACGGAAAGGAAGAAGTAGAAAGAGAAGAGGGACAGGTGGGAGTGGGGATAGACAAGATCTCGTTTTCCCGAGAAGAATCAAATTTAACTCCCGAGGAAGAGGACTCCCTTGAACTCGAAGTAGACGACCCGTTTATCTCGTGTGGCAGCCCTTTTTATATATCATATCCTCTCTCTTTTTCTTAGTTGACAATAATAATGGTCTTGTTTATTTTTTTTTTTTCGAGATACAAGTTTATCTAGTATGTCAAAATTAAATTCTTCGAAAAACAAATTCTACGTTTGTATTTCGTGTTATGTATTTCGAAAGTTGTAAAATTGAAAATTATCGATAACAGCTTATACTCTCGAAATATCTAGTACAGTAGCGTAGAAAGCAGAGAAGATTAATGAGAAACTCATGGGTTACGCATTAACATTCATATATTCGGCCCTGAATCCACACCCCTTCCGGAAAATCAATACTTAATGAAATCAATGTTATCGTGCTATGTCGGTATAAAGGACAGGCTATTCATGGGACACTTAACTCCTGAAACAGTCGTATGGGATGTCGAAAGGTCGACGTACTTTTCTATTCCGGTATAAAGTTTACCTTGCAACCCTTTACTTGTCTTTTTTTTTTATTTCTATTCTTTTTGTCCTTTTTCAAGCAAGAACGATTAATTAAACGTACGTCGGGCTAACTAATTAGTCGAATTTCATGGAGTTTTCTCGTTCAAATAACACGTAGCATTTATCTAAATGTCCAGAATTTTTTTTTCTTTTTTTTTTTAATCTCTTTTCAAAAATAGAAATGATGCCTTTGTGTATATACATATATACATACATTGTGCATGGCATTTACGAGTTTATGAACTCGAACGTTTTAATGGAATCACTTAAACATGTTTGATAAAGAAAAACAAACAACAAAGTATGTACAATTCTCTTATAAGTAGTGTATTTTGGAAAGATAAATAATTGTCTTTAATTGAAATTATTATGTAAATTTTCAAAAATATTTATTCTAACTTTTTTTTTTCAAATTATTTATCATTGTGGATTTTGTATTGAAGTTTATCGTTAGTACCAATTGCACAAATTTTGTGGATATTTATTATTCTCTCGTTCATCATCATCATTGTGTATGCATGCACGTGTCCACGCATATATAATACTTATACACTTGAACTACTTGTCTTAATATAATTTGAAAATAGGTTGTACAATATTGTAATAGCACGTTTATGGAGCGCTAGATCATGGCCCATACCTTCGGTGTTTCTCACTTCCATTTATTTTCGAGCCAGCCCCTGGCCCATTCTTTGGCGACCGAGTATTATAAGAGAAAGTTAGTTCGAAGCATGGCGCTATTTCGGCACGAAATTTTCGTCCCGAGCCAGGACCGGTACAGCTGCGTCCTAATTCGTATCACATCCACGAAACGTCCCCTTTACGAGTTGAGCATTTACGAGACACGAGTAAAAGCGTGTATTCGCATTTCAATTGATTCTACTATTTTCTTAAGATGGTACTCCATATCTCGTATCTAAAAAAAAATTTTCAATAAATCTCTTAAACATCGTTTCTATTTTCTTAATAATGATCTTACGAATTTATATGAATCGCACGTGTTTTCTTTTTTGTTTTTGTTTGATTGTTCATTTGTTACGATTACGTATTACAATTTTCCATTCAATTTTTACGGTTTTCGTATAACTAGTCTTATGTTTAAATACAACGAAATTCTCCTTTTAATAAAAATAGTTTATATAGGAAACGATATGAAATGAAGTTAACCATTTGATGGTTAAACCACGTGTGCCAAAAAACCTCTCAATTTTGGACAAAGTTTACTGTTCCATGAGGGCACAAATGGAAATAAAAAAAAAAAAAGAAAATCTGGTACCTTGTTTCTCACGTATTCAACAACCTCGACTTGTAAAGCTTAACTAAAATTTTTCGAATGGACTTTTGTCTGGCTTTTTTTCACAGAGTAAATATTATACAACCAACGTTAAACGTTCAAAACGAGAAATAAACAATTTTATGTATTGTTATTTTTTTTAATTTTTTGCAAATTTTTATAAATTGTTTCGATTTGTTATTCGATATATCGTTATTTTACATACAAAATGATTCGATTTCAATTTGATGAACTGAAATAAAAAATAATATATATGCTAGAATCTTTTATTTAATACAATGGATATTGTTTTCTTTTATTAATAATACCACAAGTTGGAACTTATACGATATTAGAAATAGAAGTGAATTTTTCGTCTGGCGTTGAAAATAAAAAAGGATAAAAAATATCTAAAAAATTCGTTGTCGGTTTTCGAGAGGAATGTCGGAAATATCTCTTCCTTTTTCGTCGCGTCCATTGAATAATTTAAAAAAAAAAAAAAAAAAAAGATGAAATATATATGAGAAAAAGTTAGAAACTTGCATGCATCGGAGGAAGTTCTTTTTGAGCGTACCTTGCATTTTTTTTTCAGACTCCAGCTCTTTTTTTTATTTTTTTGTTATCTCTTTTTGTTATTTTTCCTTTTTTTCTTCTTCTTCTTTTTTTTTTTATTTTTTTGAATTTTTCTCTTTATATCCACAGTCCCTCCCAACAATTATTATTCGCGAGACGATTTTTCGCAAACAATGCTGCGCATACTTTTTTTCCACGAGTGAGTCGCCGCGAATCTTTCTTTCCCTCCGAATGTGAATCTTTTCTCGTAATCTTTTCTCTCTTCCTCTCTCTCTCTCTCTCTTCCTCTCTCTCCTCCTCTCTCTCTCTCTCTCTCTCTTTCTCTTTGCTTTTGTCTCTTTTTTCTTCTTATTATTTCTGACTTTTTATGACTGACTTCATTTTCATATTTCTTTCTTTTCCTCTCTCTTTCTCTCTTTCTCTGTCTCTCCCTCTTCTTGTTTTTCCTTTCTTTCGTTCTCTCAATTTTAATTTTAATACTTAAATTCATTTTTCATTTATTTTCAATATTATTTATTGCTCTATCTCCGACGATAGTAAAAATCTTTATTCAAATGAATCGTATTTCGTTTGTCTCTCTTTCTCTCTTTAATAAATATTAATAAATAATCTCTATCTATGTCGGTCTCTATTTTTCTTCTTTATTCATCTTTATATATATATATTTGTTCTTTTTCTCATTCTTTTAAAACTTCATATAAATGAGCACGTTCACAAGCAACCGCGCTCGGATGGAAAAAGAATTAGTTCTCCTCCTCGTTTAAATATTCGTAACCAACACCTGCAACCCGGTGGGTTATGGTAGCTTTCTAGACCGGAAATGCTCGGCTGCTGCCGACGTGTTCCGGTCCGTTAAGAGGAAAAAGAAAAAAATGGAGGGAAATGTAAGGAGGAAGAAGAAGAAGAAGAAAAAGGAAAGAGGAGGAAAAGGAGGAGGTGGAGGAGGGAGGGTAAGCCATCACCATGAAAATCGTGCTCTCGGAATTTCATTTGCACTGCCTACAACGTACTCCCGTCCCTTTTTCCGTCTTTCTCCTCCCCTTCCTACCCTTCCATTCCCTCATCTTTCCACTTCCTACTCATAGACGTACCTCAGACGTTTCAGGGTGAGAGAAAACCCGAAGGAAAGGATACTCAAAGAGAGGAGACGTCTTCTTTGATCTGTTTCGTCATAGTTGCCCGAAAAATCATCAGAGAGATGACACTTAAACAATCTAATGTCATGTTGATATTTTTTAGTTACATCATTTTTAGGTTTATCTTTATTCATCCGTGACTTCTGTATATATACAAAACATATATATGTAATACACAAGTTAACATTTGTTATGCATTTTTATATAATATTTTTATATTTATATTATATTATATTTAGTTACGGTAAAGGATCTAACCCCACGTTGGTTTACTGAAATCAAATCACATGGGCACGGTTAGGACATGGATGAGTGATTCGCTCAAAGAAACTGAAGACAAAAACCGTGCGTTGGTTGACCCCATGGAAGATGGAAAAAAACGTAGTAGTAATGAAATAAGTGTGAGAGAAGGTGTTAATAGGAGAAATCCCTTAAACCCGTAAAAGGGAGAGTAAAAAGACAAGAAGTATTGATTTATGATATTTTTTTGTGTCAGAGTTTAATTTTTAGCTGTTTTATATACTGACGTGAGTAAAACACATAACATGATAAACTTAAATTAGATTATTTTGTATTTAGTAAATCAATTATAAAGTTTTAAGATAATTACAATTGATTTTTTTCTTAATTTTTTGTTCATTTCTTTTTTTATAATTAGAATCAGCAATTACATTAAAAAAGTTCGAATTTTCTACATTTTTTATATATGTATATATCTGTATATTTAAATTACATACACCATATATCTACATTAACATATGGATAAAAACATATAAACACGATGAAGTAAATTCGAGTGATTAATGCGATTAATTACTAGGAGAGCACGAGTATCCAAACCTCGGATGAGGTCGGGTCGGGTTGAGTTGGGATCCCGAAAGTTTATCGATACATAAACATATTCCGTTATCCGATATTTCGAGACCCAATTTGCGATCCCGAGACCCGATTAACGATTTGTAATCCGATTTTCGATTTGGACTCCGAAAAACATTCGGAACATCAATTTTTTCATCTAGTCTTATACATAAATATTTACTTTCTAAAAGTGCTGTATAATTAAATGTCAGAATTTTTTTTTTTGTACAAATACCTTATAATCGAAAATTGATTCGAATAGAAAATCGTAATCGTCGTGGTTACTCGTGTAACCCTACTAACTAACAAAAATAAATCATTATTTATTAAATAATACAAAATATTTATAATAATTTAAACTTTATTTCGACAAAAGTATTCAGTAATTCTATTTTCAATATACCAAAACATTTAAAATTGTAGATTCTGTATTTTGATGAATTTATTTTCTTCATAACTATTGAATTTCATGGAACAACAAAATTTGAATGTTCTTATCGATAAAAATTGTTTACTGAACGATTGAACCACAGAAGAAAAGTAGTAAATGTTTCATATAGAGCCATGACGTGTACCTTTTTTCACGGATCCTTTTTAAATGGAAAAAGGTCGTGACGTGTCCGGCACACGATCGGCGACGTGATCGATGCTTTCGTGGTTGAAACGATGTCACGTTTCTTTCCTTGGTTTTACGTCCGTGTTACTTCGCTTACAACGATCTTTAACGTCGCAAACGAAGAGGCTTACTCTTTACGATAGTTTCTTCTTTCTGTTTACGACATTTCATCGGTTCTCGATGAGTCAGAAATCGAACGACTTTTTCTTATTCTTTTTCCTTTTTCTTCTTTCGCGAATTGTTACAAAGGGTTAATGTCTAACGGATCTGTGTAAACTTTTAACCAATATGGAAGCTATCGACTTGTACGCTTCTTTTTTCATTTCTTGGATCGATCTTTTTTCTTTTTTTTTTTTAGTAAAAGACATACAATATTTTTGTATATAACCTTTTTTGTAGGAAATAAAATTGTCTACAAAACAGTATAAGAAAAATTCTAATCAATGTTTTATCTTT
>NW_015148979.1:2810039-2832512 GCF_001465965.1 Polistes dominula | reverse complement strand
AAAAAAAAAAAAAAAAAAATTTTTTTTAAATTGCAGAGTAGAAGGTCCCCTTAAAAAAAACAATTGTCCCTTCAGATTTTGTCAGGGTTGTATTAGATTGTTGTAAGAGTTCTCTCAGGAAAGCATATAAAAAGAATTTTATTAAGTATGACAACTCTAAGTAATTGAAATAACAAGTTTATTATGAATTCTTAAGGGATGATTAGTTACAATATGAGATTAAAAGTTATAATTCATTTTTAAAGATTGTTTTCTTTTTCTAGAACAATGCTCGTAGTTATCCGTTCCTTTATCTTCCGTTACGTTGAAAACTAATATTCTGTTAGTCATGGCTGTTCTATTGGATCTAATTTATAGATCAAATTTCAATTTTATACCTTAACTACTCGTCTCTCGTAAATTCATTTTACTAATGAAATTATGTAATTTTGCCTTATTTCATAATGAAGTAGATTAGTAGAATTATTTTAGGTTTTAGTTAATCAGTTCACGAATTAACAAATTTCATAAAGTAATGTTAAACTAACGTACAACAATTTCTTCTATTATTAGACGAATACATACGAAACAATATAATGTAAATTACGACTAAATAAATTTCAATGAGAACCAAAGATAATGTAAATGCATCGAAAGATATATCGATGTTCAAACGAAATGAAATATAATACCCTTGGAGCATTACATTTCATAGTCTATCTTTCATCAAACAAACAGACATTCGATTTAAAAGGATATTCTTCCTGTGTTGAATGATATTCGATGCATTAGCAGATTCATTCTCAATAGTGTTCGTGACTTTAGCTTTAACAATAAGATCATTACCGGTTCTTTGAGTCTAACGAAGTAAAAATCTAATCTTTGGCTTCTTCTTTATTTCTTATTTTCTTTCACACGAGTTGAAAGATCAAAGAATCCATATAGTGTCGAAAGAACAATGTAATAGGACGATGCAAATCGCCGTAGCAATCTCGTTTAGATAGGATAATGGAATAATATAGTCAATGAGAGAGAGAGAGAGAGAGAGAGAGAGGGTGTGATTTTCATGTCCTGTATCATTTGCATGACCTCGAGGCATTTGCGTGTCGAATTCTATGAGCTTTCGATCGACTTACGACCTTTGAACGGTGCTCCATGCATGTATCTATCTATCAAAGAGAATTATTTCGTGTGTTGGCCTTATAAAAGGACCTTGTCACGTGATTTAACTTCCGACGATCAAGAGTCATTATCGATTATCTTAGAAATCTATTATTATCAGTTCTAATCTAAATTCGAAGTTATTTAAAAAAGAAATATATCTTTTCATTCACGATTACTATACACGTGGAGAAATGTTTTAACTTCCTCAAAATCCAATTATTTTATACTCGCTTACTATTCATACTAGATTCTCCTAAAGTAATATATTTTCTAATATAATATTCTATCGTAATATGCCACGTTAGAATATTCTAGCTTGAATAGCAAGTGGTATATTATTAAGAGAACCTAACATGAATAGTAAGTACATATATGTTATATAATATAATCTAACTGTATATTGTATATATTTTCTAATCTAATATATCTATCTATAGATAATTCTTTAACAATTTCACAATAGTGAAAATATGCTTTTAAATGATTACATGGTTCTCATTGAAATAACATGACAACACAAGATTACAAATCTACTTACATATAATTGAAACAAACAATCAAAGTTCTAAGTAATATAAATTATTGGAAGTCAAAAATGACTATAATTCATAAATAAGGTAATATCAGGCATACGATTATATGAAATTATGTTCATATATTTTGAAACATCTTATTGTTTGACGATAAAGAATTATAAAAAACACATATTTTTTTTCATAAATAAATATCAATTTTAATCAAAAAATCAAGTTATACAGTAACAAGTATCATCCATCTTTTGTATAATTCAACAAAATAATTTGTAGTCTCATAATTTAGTAAATTTTTCTTTTCCTAGAAGAAGGACTAAATCTCTTTCTCTTCACGTTCGACCGGTGTTCGGGCACTAACGAGACTTTACATAGCCTCGAGTACGTGCCAGACAAACGTTCAGGTTGTCATAGTACGCCTCCTGGGCGTACCTTTTCTAAGGTGAAACGATGAAAACGAGGGAAACGAGGCACGAAAAAGAAAAGGAAAAGAAGAAGGAGAAGAAGAAGAAGAAGAAAAAAAAGGAGAAGAAGAAGAAAAATAACGGGCAACACTCGACGTTGTTACAGTAGCAGTAGCAGTAGTAGCAACTAGTGTGTCGAGTGTGAGAAAAAAAGATGAATTAAGGATGGTACATGGATGATAAAGTAGGCGTCTTTTACGGAATATTTAATTTTTGTTTTTTTCTTTAAAAGACTGTAAGAGAGAAGAAAGATATTTACTTCCTTAAGATTTGTTTATATATTTTGTAGTAATACATACGTGTGTGTGTGAGAGAGAGAGAGAGTGAGAGAGTGACACGTTGTTTTTCTATTTTATATATTTGATATCTTATTAATCAGCTTGATTGATTAATACTCAATAATTTCTGATAATTTAAAAATGTTAGAAATTATTTTATGCTTCATGAGTTAATTATCCCTTTTATTATACGAACGCCCACCATAAGTCGCATTCACGTGACTTGTTTTCATTTAAATTTATTTAGACAATACTTTTACAATATTTCCTTGATCAATTGCAATTGAAACTTTTCCATTGATATGGGCTTTTTCATTTTATATTTGTAAAAAAGCAATAAGCATTCTCCATGCGCATATGACTAGCAAATGAAAAAAATATTTGCGGTACCACTTCAATAATTTGCGTTTATATATGAAATATAAAAATTTGATTGGTGCACTTTTGTATATGAGTACAGGCACTAGACAAGATATTACTTTCAGCGTAAATTATTTGTTGTTTCCAAAATTTATATGATCAAAATATTACGAATATTTTTTCAAAGTTTTACAATACTTATATCACACCAAGAGGGTGAAATTAAAATACAAAATGTAAAAGAAGCTTTTAACGTATTTAATAAATATATTATTTTCTTTTCAAAACAAATAATCGCCTATTTTTACTTTTACTGTTATAATAATAATAACAAACATTAACCATTGAATATATTTTGTTTCTATTTAAAAATTGATGCGATATATTCGGTCGGTGTTGTTTCAGATGGGATTCACTATATATATATATATATATATATATATATATATATAAATAGATAGAAATTAGTTTTTCTTCTTCTTTTTTTTCTTCTGTTTTTCTTTTTTACAAGTAAAATAGCTGGATCTACGTATACTTAATTTTATCTCTGTTCGAGGAATATGCATTTATCGGTTTCTTGGTAACGTCGTTAAGAATATCGCTGTGCAAGCTCCCACTTGAGTTTCGCTGTATTTTTTCATTCCCTTCTTTCGAACAGTTAAGTTCCCCGAGAGGTACTTTACTCGGATGCGCGCGCTTCTTCTACTATAAACAGTAAACACGGTAACGATGTAGCGCGAAGTAAAGTTTGTTCTCAGAACTAACTACGAACGAGAAGGTGGATGATAAGTGAGCTTTAAGAAGGAAGAGTGAAAGGGGCTCGAGAAATCTTTATTTTACAACTTTATTGCGTTCGTGGAAAAAAAAAATTCCAATATTTAAAAAAACTTCCATCCTGATGATTAACAGATAGAAATTTGAAACTTCTTAATTCCGTTATTCTTTCATCAATCGAATTAATTATTCGATGTTGATTTTTAATTATATGTCTTATATACTTGTATATATATATTGCAATATGTGCATTATGGATATATGTGCCAGTAATTTTAAAAATCGACTAAATATTTGTAATAAAATTGAATAATTTTATAATATAAATCATTTCAATTCAAAATAAATAATAAAATTAATTATTTTTGGACCGAGTCAGTACAATTTTATACTTGTGGCGACATGTATATCAAGATATAGAAATATACATAAACAAAAAATAGAATATAATACTATAAATCAACGGTTACAAAAAATATTTTAATTATTGTATATTCTCAATCATATTTTGTTTTCATATAACACAATGAAAAGAAAATATTTAATTTTGAAATGAAGATTTTTGTATAATATAATCCAAACGAAATTTCATTTCGTAGGGCTGTAGAATGGAAGAGAAAAAATCGAATGTGTTGGTTGGTTTCTCGGAAGGGCTTGCTATATCATCATTTTACGGTATACGAAGAGAGGGTAAAAACGCGATCGGAACGTGCGTGAACAAGCGCACGCGCGTGAGTTGAACTTTGCCAGTGGTTGTTGTTGACGCTCGTTCTGGGGTTCGGTTATCTCTACGACGAGGGTTCAAGTATTTAATGGGCTCTTTATAAAAATAAATTGGCAACTCGAACCCCAAGGGATGTGCTCTTGACGGGACGCTTGGTATCGTGCCTATGATACGTTATCGTATATAATTCGCGATATCACGTGCGAGTGCGCACTTTCATCTTTTGGAATGTTTGCGTCCTTAAAATTTTTCCGCGCTCGTTACTCGTTATTTTTATTCCTCGTTTATGACATGGGCATTCGGATTATGTCCTATTATTTAAATTTTCTTTTTATCTCGATCAAATCACGTAGAATATATTGATATATATATATATATATGTATATATAAAATGATACGAAAACTTTCTATGCAAATATTTTTATTAATGTAAAGGATTAATTATTTTTTATATTTAGAAATAGAATGTTCAAAGTTGTTTTTATTATTTTGGCAGATCTAATGAGTGAGAAAATTTAGCTGTATTTTAAAATAATTTTTTAGAAAAAAATAAACTAAGGTTTTTTTTTTTTTTTAAATTATATATATGAATATTCTTGAAATGCATATACCTTTAAAGTTTTCATTCTTTGGTTATGAAATAAAAATATAATTATATTCCAATATATTTTATTTTTATCTTGATTGAATTACAAACAATTCAGTTATATGAATTATACGAAAATGTGTATTACATTGTTCTTAATTATTAAAAAAAGAATGAATTATTTAGTAATAAAATATGGTTTGATTTACAATAAGTATGAATGTATATTATATTGATTTTTACCTTTTTATACGAGACATACTAACTTAGAAAGATTATTATACGATGATAAAAATACTTTTTCATTTGACGATTAAGAGGAGTATGACATCGACTTAAAAACGTGATCTAAGTTCATATGATCAAAGTTCACGTGATCGATCACTTTCACGTGAACATGCTACTCGATAGTATTCCTTTTATAGCATGCAATGACGACGGTAATGCAATGACCTCGAGAACTTTAAAATTTTAATCGATAAAAGGGAAGAGAAAAAGTTTGTGAGAAATAACCGTGCAATCTTATATCGAATAATATCTCTTTTTTTTTGTTTTTTTCATCCATTGTGGTGTACGTATCAAGAATAAAATATAAAATAAAATTGTTCTCGTGGATGATGATAAAAAGATCTCTTTACGTAAAAGCCAATAACCACTACTATATATATATAGCGTGTCTATTGTTTTCTTCCCTTTCCCCATATAATCCATCTTCTCAAAATGTTTTTCTTCGATGGTGTTTAAAACTTTACAAGAAGATAATGCTCGATTGCATCTTGAAAAGTTCTTTACGAAAACGATATTGCTTTTTAATATTAACTTTCATAGATAGTGTTATGATTTCTACAAAATTGACTTTTCAATATCAAAGTTCCGCTAGTCGTTGTTTTCAATCGTTTTTCGTTCTTATAAATATATAATTTACAAATATCGTCGAGTTTTATTCTGAATAAGATCTTCGATAAATAAAAAAGAAGGAGAGAGAGAGAGAGAGAGAGAGAGAGAGAGAGAGAGAGTGAGGGCGATGGGGAATACCGAGGAAAACATGAAAAAGTTTCAACAATGGAATTTCCTTCGTTTTATTTTTTTCATTAAACGAAGAAGTATTACCATTGAAAGAATAAGAAACAATTTTTAAAGAAAAGATAATCAACCAGCTGCTTATTCTCACTACTCCGTAACGGAGATATTAGTTTACGTAAGAATTTTCAGCATAAAAGGAATGCAAAACGCCGGAATGGTGTATCTTTTTTTCTTACCTATAACAATGCATATTTTCAGAGCTTAAAGAAAATACTTTTCTTATTATTCGTTATACGAGAAAGTTTTGGCTATTTTAACATTTTTTTTTTTTACAAAGAACGGATGTTATTAAAAAGTTAAACTTATAAATACTAATGTTTTTATTTTTTTTTTAAATAGTTTGAATTATTTTATACGCTTGAAAAAATATAATTGTGATTATTACACCAATGTCGTAATATTTAATAACATACCGGGTCATAATATTGTTCTATTGCATGTAGAAATAATATTTCTTCTGCAATTTAGTTATTATATGAAATTTTTTTAAATGTCCAATATAAAAACCTCAATTCTTAAGAATAATATTAATCAGTTGAATACTAAGGGAGAATATTTATTTGTATCATAGAACTTTTAATTTAATTTCAAGTATATGGAATTAAAACGATTTGTTCCGTTGCAATCACTTCTAAGCATTTAACTATACTACAACCATGCTACCATACAAATCCATTTCATAATACCCAATCTTAATGCAACAACGTTGTTCGTATAATATCACGACTCGTCCTTCTCTGCATGAGGCGGCAAGATATTTCCGAACAATTTAGAAAACGAGCTGCGATAAAGGACACCTGCCACCTGTCCAAGTTAACGCCCTTTAATAATTACCGCGAGAGCCGTATACTCCGTTAGAGTTAGTCGGTCCTGGAATTCCCTTGTAGCTTCTATCGCAAGCATTTTAACGAAGTATGCGCATGCGTCCTAATTTGATATTCTTTATCAAAGCTTAGTAGGTATATAGGAAAATGTAATTTTCGATATGGGAAATGGAATGATTATAATATTATTTCATTGAGATTCAAAACACTTAAAGTAATATTTAATATAATTATTGGATATTATAATTTTTATTCGTGATATTAATCTTTTTATTATTAATATAAAAAAATATAAAAAATAAATATTATATTATAATATCTAATAATTATTTAATTTTATATATAATTATTATTATATATATATATTATTTATATAATATTATTATATAATTATATATTAAAATATATTATAAATATTATATTTTATAGTATAAAAAAAAAACATTTGTTATAAGATTTACGTCAATTATCCGTTTCATATAGTTTTCTTTTTTTATGTAAAAGAAAATTGCGCAAATAGAGACCAAAAAAACAGAACAAAAAAGTAAAAAAAAAAGATAAAAGTTATTTCAAATATTCATTTCAAATATTTGGATGAAAAAATTTAAAAAGAATCAAAGTAAATTTGATTAATGGGTCGATTAAATGATATTGTAATCTTTTCTTTTTAATTTTTGAATAATAGTATTTAAATCTTCTCTATACAAGACTAATGTATAAAATAAATTTATTGATCAAATAAATTAAGAACGCGTATAAAAAGTTGTATGCGAACTAAGAGACGGATTGATAATAAACAAACAATTAAATATATTTTAATCATTCCAACTTAAATCAAACGGTCCACATTTCACGGAGTATGTTCTAATCAATTAAATAGATCGTATAAGAGTAGATCGTTGAGCTTTGATCTTCTCGGAAGAAGAAGAGGAGAATGAGGAGAAAGAAGAGGAAATGAAAGGGAGTCAAAGATTCATTGTTCGTATCAATCGCAAAGCAATTTGTCATTCACCCAAGTGGCCACTTGGACAACATAAATGAAAAAGGATCATTCCAGTCACAAGACATTCGATCTTTATTTGTTCCTATCCTTACTTAAAACTTTCTGCCGATATTGATTTGAAACTGCTACATGTGATGACATCGGTAGAGTCATTTGAATAATAAATAATAAACGATCGTGTTAAGAGATTACGAACTATCATTCTGTTGATTCTCTTCATTTTGTACACCCTGTATTTGTAGCTCTCATATATATGTACATATCTTTAATCGATAATGAGAAAGAGAAAAAAAGAGAGATAGGGAAAATGAAATACGTGGACAAATATATTTCAATAGTATCTAAAATGACAATCTCTTGTTATCCGTTTTTATATTTTGGTTTTGAAAAATATATTAAAGTCTCAATTATTCTTGGTTGACAAGAAGGATGATAAATTTGTGTATTAAAAAATGATAAGTAGCATATATATCATTTATACCACGAGACAAGATAGAAAATTCATGAAAATTCATGAAAATGTATATACATATTTTATTAATGACCACTCGCTCTGGTAATAATAATTATATCTATTTGAATAATACACTCGCGAGATAATATAATATTAAACTGCAAATATTATAATTGCCGATTGGCTTTCGCCCATTTTGATTAAATATTTTATTCGAAATAAAAATGTTTGTTTTTGTTTTTTTTTTTTCATAATCAGTGAATTACACAAATAATTTTAACGTATAAATAAAATTATTTGTATTGATCGGAGAACGTAGAATATTGGAATAAAGAGACGAGAAAGAAACAAAGGCGTACAGGAATGTAGACTACCTATGAGCGTAAGGTTATTCGTTGTAGAAGATACTACGAAAAAAAAAAAAAATAAATAAATAAAAAAGAGAAAGAGAGAGGAGAAAGAGAGAGAAAGATAGACGAAGACAGACATAAAGCAAAAGAGGGAAAGAGGAAAGAGAAAACAAAGCGAACCGCGTAAGGTTACGAAAAACGCTCGAGAGAATTTATACTCTCCACGTTATATATACGCAGAAAAAGAGAAAGAGGCGGGGGAGGGGAGTAGTTGGGGGAGGGAGTAGGAGGGCACGGTAACCGTTCAGAAAACATTTTCCCTGTGTGCACATAACTCAACATCCTCGTAGACGTCGACCTGAAATAATGCCGCTAGTCGAGCAATTTTCTGCACTGACGTAGAAATTGTCAGAATTATTTCTTATCTGCAAAAGGTGGAAAACTAAATAGAGAGAAGACGAAACTAAGAAAAGAGTAATTGGCTTGAGTACTTTTAATCAACAGAAATATAATAACACGAATTGTTCTTATCATTTACTCTGTTTATATCTTACGATTGATGATTGTCTTTATGGTTAAAATGATCTTTCGTGAGACACGAAACGTATATTATGTGTTCAAACATTAAAAATGTTACATATTATATAAGTACATTAAATAAAAATATATTTCTAACTTTATTTTTTTTTTTTTTTTTACGTATAAAAATAATTGATTACATCGAATGTCATATAATCGTGCCATAAAATTCAATTATTTCGCAACTCGAGAACGTTTTAATACTTTGTGGTTAAACATCGTTAAACATTTGACTTTACTCATGAATTATTAAAATTAGATCTTTTTAAATTTTTATAAATTGGAAAAAACGAATTATTATTATTGTTAATTAATAAAATCATGAGTTAAATGGAACAAATTATTTGTCACTAAACATTTTATAAAGATTTAAAACATTATTACGTAATTAATCTGGTTTTATGCTAATATATATTGCGCTCAGCAAGGAATATTATTGAAAAAGGATTAATATTATAAAATTTAATTCATCTATTAATTATTATAAGTATAATATGTTTTTATATAATTATATAAATATAATTATCATTAATTAAACATAATATATGTAATATTATAAAATGTTTATTTTTCGTTTATAAAAATAATTAGATACATTAAACGATATAAAAATTTATTAATTTATAACTTGATAATGGTAACTAAGTTCAAGTATTACAATGCATATACATATACATACTTATATGTATACGTAGTATAATGTTTAGTATAAATTTATAAAAAGTATTTTTTAAGAGCGAAATTAAAAACGACTCAGATTTGACTTTAATATTGGCGCCGGACGTGTAACAGCGAAGCGGATTAAGTCTCGCTTACACTGTCCACGTAACGAATCTGGATTTCATTAGGTGTTCGCAATTAGCGGAACAGTGCTAGCACGTCGCAGGTGAACCGCATTTTTTCCTGCTAATTTACATGTCGGTTTTATAACAGCTTGATTTTTTACACACGAAGCTTTCATTTTCTTTCTTTCTTTCTTTCTTTTTCACTTTCTTCTCCTGATATCCCTTTTTTTCTTTTTCATTCTCTTTTCTTTTCTTTTCATTCTTTTTTCTTTTCATTCTTTCTTCTTTTCTTTCTTTTTTGCCTAATTCTTCCATGGTTCGCTTCGCCACACTTAACGCGCCATGAAACGTAATGGCGAGGCTCGAGGTGTAGGAGGAAGTGATAGAGAAGGAAAAGAAGAAGAAGGAAATAAAAAGAGAAAGAGAGAGAAAGAAAGAGAGAGAAAAAAAAGTTTAACATAAGTACCGCTCGTCCTTTTCACTATGACCACTACAAAAGCACCCCAGTGGAGTATCAAGCGAGTTTCTAATGAACTTCGAGAACCCTTCGAACTATTTCACGTTGGACATTGTAAAACTAGTTTGAAACCATGCTAAAATTTTCCTATGCCAAGGTAAGTTCTAATCGATTCTACGTTGCTTGCTGAACATTTTTTTAAATCATTTTTTTCTTGTTTTTCTTTCTAGAACTTCATATTTTTTCAAAGTATATATATATATATATATATATATATATATATATATATATATGACAAATCAGAAATTGAGATAAATAAAAGAAGAATCTTCATGAGAACTCCATCTTTTTCAATATAAATGCTCATTAATTATTCGTCGTTCGAAGGTACAATTAATATCAACCCTGAATAACAGATAATTAATATCAACGTGATTTATCACGTTTAACGAACATGCCAAAGTACATATTTCTCACGTGAAACGAAAGATTAGCTCTTCGCATCGCTAGAACGATTAAAACAAATCGGTCCTGGATTTATCATCAATCACTGCAGAACGTAATAAGTAACTAACTTACACACGCAATTGGAAATGTTCTCTCGTGTGAAATACTCATGGTAAATTGTAGGAATTATATCAAGGAGTTTCTATGTTTTCGATAAGTCTCGCGTAATAGAATTCCTTTCATTTCGAAAGACGTCATGTGTGGATGATCGTAAAATTATGGTTTAGCATAAATCGATCATGACAATTCCCTTTCTCTCTCTCTCTCTCTCTCCTTCTCTCTCTCACAAACACTCTGTTTAATAGAAACCTATTTGCGAATTCTATTTGCCAGGTGTTAATTGAGCAGCGTTTCTACGACATTCCAGCCAGATGAGGATCCTCGTAATAGCAAATATACGAAAGAGAGAGAGATAGTGGGATACAGAGAGAGATAGAGATAGAGATAGAGATAGGAATGCTCAAACGTGGTTTCAGCATATTATCACGATTATCTTCAAGGAAATCGTATTCCTACTCGACGTTATTCGGGTCGAAAGAGCGAACGATATCACGGCTAAAACGGATAGTCCTCGGGAAGAAACCATCTTCGCAATAACCACACCCTTGGCAGTATAGTTAATTTGTATGCGTAGTCGTGAGGAGGTAAGAGGGCACCCTCGTTTGCAGTGGATTATATGTAAATTGAGTGACTTCCTACCTATACGTCTATCTCTCTTTCTCTTTTACGTGTATTTAGGTATATACTTTGTACTTGCAGTAAAGGAATACGTATATACACCGTATAATATTTGTGCATGGCAGCGCAATATTGTGTGTGTGTGTGTGTGTATCTGTCTGTGCGTGTGTGTATTGCAATTTTTTCTTTTCTAATTTTTTTTTTTTCGTATTTTAAAATGCGACCACTCGGTAATTACCTACGCGTTATGATAATTTGAATCCACGAATTAACATCCTGTATGCTTCCACGATATAAATTTCTACGTTATATTCCAAAGCGTAATTACGAGTCACAGGAAAGAGCTTGTGCTGTTTAGCATGATTAAAAGGACATATATATATATATAAAATAAAAATAATTTCATAAGTTTTGTCGCAACAGTCGAAAATTGATCAAGATTGATAGACAACATTTCACACGAATATGTACACACATATATGTTTTATCAACATAGATACAGATATGTAACGTAAAAGCTAGCAGCATATTCGCGTGTTCATGTTTTACGAACTTTCGATCGAACGTTGCGGCTAAATACGGAAACGTAAATAACGAAAAGCTGATAAAAATTGCAGATACGTTTGTCTGCTCTGCGTGAGTCGACTCGAATCGAGTTCTCTTTTTCTTCTTTTCTTTCTCCCTTTTCTCTATATCCCTATCTTTCTCTCTCTTGCTTGTATTCGTCCATTCGCCCAGCAAACAAAGTTCGTTTTATAAAACACGACTCGTACCCATCGGCTCATCGAATGCGGTTTTTTGGTTCGTATTCGTGATCGAACGGAGATAGTGCGTTGAAAGAGAGAGACAGAAAGAGAGAAAGAAGGTGTGAGAGTACAAACGGCGTGATTTAGCGAAGCCCATATCCGAAGAGAAAGAGAAAGAGAGAGAAAGAGATATGTGTAACTCTCGAACGATGGGTTTCTACGACAGCATCGTCGAACGTCGAAGCTCGTTGGATTTATAAGTCGAAAATGCAATGCTTCCCACCTATCACCCATGCTTGATACTCCCTCGCGCCGATATTCGAGATTTATCGATTCCCCTGAGGGAAAGAGAGAGATGGTAGAATCGAAAGAACGCAGTATGCAACGATAAAAATATCACCTGATATGTTGTATATATTCTATGTACATATACAGTATGGCAGTTCTTTTTAACCGAAAGCTTTTCGAACTCTTACATTTTTTTTCTGATACGTAAATTTAAAAATAGTGTTAAGTATAATACATAATATATTGTTATACTATATACTATACGATTTAACACTGAATGAAATAATATCAAAGATTTTTTTAATCGTATGACTGAGCTTTTATTTTGCAATATTTTGGAATTTTCTAATTCACTTTATTATACGGGGTATTCTTCGAGTTGCTTTTGACCAAACTGTAAAATTATAAATATTGTTTATGACAGTTACGGCTTACTTTTTTTTATACTATAATGGAAAGCTTATAACTGAAAATAAAAAACAAAATACATTAATATTTATTCTTTCGTTTAATTTTTCTATTTTGATAAAAACGACTTTTGGGAGAGCCTCTGCATTTGAATTTTTGAAAGTGAAATTGTAATGTCAGCTCATGTGTATATTCATGTGCGTGTATTATTGTATGAGAAAAATTTAAATGTCCAGATGCACGTCTCTTTGAAATACGAGATATATTCCTTTTCTTTTTCTGTAACTCAACGAATCGTATGAATGAAGGAAGAAAGAAAAACGAGTGGGAGGGACGTTGACCCACATCGATTATCTCGGAGTTCTGGAAGCAGGAGAACAAGTCTAAGACCAAGTTGCTTATAAAAACAGTAGACCGCAGGTGTCTTCGTTTTGTTTCCAAGAAACCGGTCAAGGAGCGTGAGGTAGGACAGATGTCTCCCGATTGAGAAACAACATGGGAAGATCAGATTTCAACCTCTACAGAGAAATCTGAAAGAGATATTGTATAAAGTGTTATTTTATTAAACAGCTTCTAACGGTATGTTTTATACGTAAAAAAACTACATCTTACCTATTATATTTCATATTTATCTAAAAATAATATATGTGCATGTGTAACATAATAGAAATATGTTTCAAGTAAAAGATAACTTCTTGAAATAACATTATTTGAACTATTGTTACTAAAACGTTATTCAGATATATCAATAATTTAAGATTATATCTCATAACGATATAAAGATAATGCATTACGTATCAAAAGCCGATTAAGAAGTTTTAAATTGTCTGCATTTCTTGACTGGTCACCAAAAAATAAGCTTTTCATTGATTTTGGTTTTTGACCGATCAATTAAAAAATGGATTTCAAACCGATTGATATTTACATCTTCTCACTTAATTCATTTCTGATAGACAATGCGTTTATAACAACAATAATTACTTTTATAATTTTATTATTAACCCCTTAAGTTGCACGCTCGAGTTAACTCGAGCGGCGTTGTATTCTATGCTGCTATACAAATTTTGATTCATTTTGTATTTTTTTAATTTTTTGCTAAGACAATGTTCTAAATTTTGTTTTTTTACATACAAAAAAATTAATTTTTTTGGCCGGTTTTTTCAAAAAAACTGTCCGGTAAGGGGTTAATGCAAAGAAATTTTATTGTAGTTGTAGTTTATTATTCTTTGTCTTTTTTGCATTACAATGAGTATAAAATATTACAAAAATAAATAAATAAAATAATTTTACTGATATATTATAAAAGAATTTATTTCCTAAGAAATCATATTTAAAGATTCAATGATGTGTATACAAAATGTTTTTGGATGTGAAAATATCGTCATTCATAATTTGTCTGTATACATGTTCGTAGTAATAGTAACCAAAAGAATTGTTTAGATCGAATCAGTTATGCAGGTTGTATAAATTTCAAGAACTTATGCAGGTTATCGTGTCAATGTATCTTTTAATGAAATTAAGTCAGTGGGTCAATGTAAACACCTTTTATTTACATATATGAGAACATCTCTGAGACTAAAAAATTATAAACATTTCCAATGTACATCGTTTTAAAGAGCAGATCCCCTTCTATTTGGTTTTTTAATTATTTGTAATCATTTACTCTAAATAATTTTTAAAAATAATTATTACTTGAATCTACATAATCAGTGCGTTATCTTACAAGTAAAAAATGTATAATTCGAATTATTTTCATTGTTTTTAATACATTATTTGGTAAATAATTTTCCATTTTTTTTTTAATTGTACGATTTGTATAATATAAAATATTATACAAAAATCTTTCTCACTTTTCAACGAGTTTTTGTTTAATTCTCTGTATTATTTTTTCATTTTTTCTTTAATTTTATTAATTATATTATAGGATTATTAATAATATTATTTATTATACTATAAGATACAATATAATATAAAAAATAATTATATATACGTATATTATAAATTAAATCTTTACACTTTTCTAGTTTACGAATATGAAAAATGTAAGAAGTAAACAGAAAGAAACTTGCTGGGTTCTATTAAAAAGAAAAAAAGGAAAGAAGAAGCGTCGTCATTTGTGGTTGATTAAAGGAAACCCAAATGTGTCTTCACACACATCTCGCAAGTACTAGTAGTATCACGATATTTCTCACCAACACAAAATGGTGGTCACGAGGTAAAAATTGGAAGGGTTCTTTCGTTCGTACAGCTAGAGGGTGCAATGGGTGCCGACGACGACGGCACTCGTTGCAACGAGGGAGAACAACGTTTTCGATGTGGTTCGTAGAAATATGGAAAAGAGAGAGAACGAGAGAAAGAGAAGATATAGAAAGAGAGAGAACGATGTTACACTCGACGCGATATGCTTTATGATTCTTTACAAGTCTGTTCACAGGCTGAAGCCGGCAGACGAGACAAAATGTCTGACGATTCTATGGATTCAAGGAAAAAGGATAAAAAGAAAAAGAAAGAGAAAGAGAGAGAGAGAGAGAGAGAGGGAAAGACTTATCGTTTCTTCATGTTTTTTTCTTTTCGTCTTATATAGTCGCACACCAGGATCAGCAAACTTTTCTCACTTTTATACAAGTACCTAGTAGCAGAAAGAGAAACGTTGAATTTTACTAAAATAATGACTATCTTGTAATTTAGTTTCTTTTTCTTTTCTTTTTAATAAGAAAAGGCAAAGTTTGTTGATGAGATTTATATCTGATGAAAATCTAATGTCAAAGTTTGATACCTCGTCACGTTCCAAATAAATCATAACAAATCACGTTCGGATGTAGAAAATTGAACAATTTAAAATGTTTTTCCCTTAATTTACAGAATAATGTCATTATACGGTATACGAAACTGCATAAAAAGATTGTAAACAACTGTGGGTATATTTGATTCTCTAACAAACCAAGGAAATTGCAATAAACTATTATACATAAGTAAATATGTTTGCACAAAATTATGACCAATTTTGAGAATTTCTTGAAATTACATGAAAATAATGTTATTATAAAGTACGGGCAATAATATTAATGTGAAAAGTACTTTTCATATTACGAAAGTAAAACTTGTAAAGATTTAATGAAAAATTGAACGAAACAAAATGATTTCTCTTACAACTTGAAATTTTATTTTCTCGATTCCTTTCAAAGCGAATTTTAAAAGAGACGAGAGGGCTGTTGTCTAATTCGAAACGAGGTCTAGATTAAATCTTAAATACCTCCTTTTGTAATCTTCTCTAACGCCACCCCCTCTTTTTCTCTCGTAAGGATAATTCACGTGAATCTTGAATTTAAATTAGGCACCATAAATATTGCTTTATCTGCAACATGGCCGTTGCTTCGAATATAGCCGTAGGCGGGGTACCATTCAAGAAGCAACGAGCTTTCTCTCTCTTTCTCTCTCTTTCTCTTATGCGCCGGAAAGCATAATGGTTTTAAGCGAGAGTGTGTACGATTTAAAGGGGTGCCGCAAACATGTCAAGGTGATGTTTAGTCGAATTTTCACGTTAAAACTGTTAAGTACTCTCACTTGCAAAGAGAATCTGGAAATTTCCGTATACACCAAAGTTTGATAATTATTTAAATTATTAATAATACCTAATTAATAATGTGTACTAATAATGTGTATTAATAATAATACCTAAATTTCATTAGGTTTTTTTTTATATATTATTTTTATTGTCTTATACACGTTTGTTAAAATTATTTTTGTATAGTTTACTTTCAAACATAATACGTACGTAAGTGTTATATTGTATACGACACGATGAATCAAAATAATTTTACAATATAATAAACTTAAGTACATTTCTATCCCTTTTGAATAATTTATTGCGTTTGTAATAATACAGATATGCCTGAAAAAAAAATAATCGATAAGAACAAATCGGAAGAAACTTGTCGTGTTTGTGAAAGAAACAGATCTATCTCATAGGATATGCGTGTAATTCGCTCGTAGCGTGCAGATCGTCTGCGGTGTGTATTCATTGGTTAGTGTATAGTACAACGACGATGCAACAACGATGCAACGACGATGCAACTGTAAGGGCTGCTAGCTAGGGTTGAGACGACATCGTATTTACGTAGGGTCGTATCCATCGAGCCACCGCCCTTCGCGTGTGCCGTCGTAAAGGGGCTGAACGGGAGACGCCGAATACGAAGAGAATGCGAAAGAAAGAGATGAAGAGAGAGAGAGAAAGAGAAAGGGAAGGAAAGGGTGATTTTACTCTCACTGCACGAACGAAGGGTGAATCGCACTGGCTGCGACTTCACGATAACAACGACGAGGAGAATGGTCTTACGTTGCGTGTCTCTCGCACTTTTCCTACGACGTCTCATGAATTTCTTCTATCTTTCTTTATCTCTTTTTCTAATTGTCTTTCTATCCTTATCTTACTTATTTTACGGACGATCAATTACGTATTTCATCATATAAAAAGCTTCACACATACACACACACACACACTTGTTATTGTTCATAATCTATTCGGTTAATTTTTCATCGATTTTTACCTACATAAGAAAACATCGAATTACATAAAATACGATCATAAAAGATTATAAATAATATTTCATCTATTACTAACATTTAATTGGGATTACATTTTTAACTTATCCTGGTACTTTGAACTCCGCTCGAGTAAATTTAAACTCGATGCATCATTTACTTCTTTTCATTGAAGAATATATATTTAGAATTCTTATTCTTTAGTAATTGCGTAAAGCACATAGATTATTACTTTAAAGTATTATATTTTTGATAAATTAGCTCACCATTTAAAAGATTTAGCAATATTTTATTCGACGATCATACCTATATAAAAAATAAATCATCTTTCGATTATAAATCGTGTAGATTATAGAGAGCATTAATTGGAAATCAAAATTCGATAAAAACCAATTAGTTAGGGAATGTAAACGCGATGAATCCAATTTATGTTTTTCTATATTACTTTATATGTAATTGATCATTTGTTTTCGTTGACAGAACAGCAAACAGATATTTTGCAGAGGATTCTAGATAATTATTTATCTTTATTGACTCTTTGTTATCTATTAACAATATTTGTATTGATTTATTCGTATTCCTGTTATTAATTGCATGCATTAGTAATTACTGATCACGTTCTCTTATTTCAAGCCATTGCACTTTCAAACCTGTTATGACAAATACATGAAATTGTTTTTATGATTGTTTTTAATTTACATATAAATATAATATATAAATATGTATACTGCTTATTAAAATATAATTGAAACTTGCGCTGTTTCAAATAAAGTCGAAGTCAATCATCAAACGTAACTCTTAAGCATTACGAAGGAAATGACGTATACGAATGGTGTATGTGTGTGTGTGTGCAAATCAACTAACATAAGAGATAAAAAAAGGAACAAAGGGAGGATCTATGAGAAAGGCGATCGTTATCGTGAATGTCGAATTAAAAATAATATAACGTAGTGCATAATAAGATGATTATTATACTTGGCATCGTTATATTCTATCTTCTTACTTCGAGCAATAGTACATTTCAAGGACGAAGATTCTACAGTTAGACCTTCATGGTGACTTCTTCTCTTTAATAATAATGAATAATTACCTGAAAGTAGAAGATAACGAGGTCGTAGTTTCGCATTTTTTAAATCCCCCCTTTCCCCTGTGGAAGTAGCTAGGACACGGATGAATAAATCTTGCTTATAAAACGGCATGACGGTTGCTTTATAAGGTTGATTTATTTACGACATAAAATTATGAATATATAATGTAATATTATAATAAAAAAATTTAATAATATGTAAAAATTAATATAACATAAAAATATTATTAAAAAAAATATATAAATATAAATANTATATATATACTAGAAAGAAGATGGCCTTTATCATAACAACTTTATAAAATGAGACATTATTTTCACAATTATAAAATTTCAAAATAATTGACTCACGTCCTCGCGCACTTAATAAATTTCCTTTCAAATTATCCGTCGAAGATTCAAAGTGACGACGTATGATTATGCGTTTAACTTTAGGAAAATTAGTACAAAGAAGAAGAAAAAAAAACGATAGACAAGAAAAGAGATTTTGATTTGCCGTTTATTTTCTCGATATTTGTAGAATCCCTCATTCTCTCGTTACAGTCACGAATAATAGAATATTATTGAGGATCGTTCGTTCACAAGAAAAAATCAATAGCCAAACAACTGTGTATATATTATATTGGCATCGTGCTTTTTACAAAAGCATCGTATAAGTTTAATGGTTTCCTTCTTCACAATTTTATATGCAAGTTTTTCTATTTGGTCTTCTCATTTTGAGGAGTCATCCTTATTGCGATTCATCGACAAGGAAAAGGCCAGTAAGCATATTGATCTAATTGTAAGCGCTCTCGACTTCCGTAATTATACCAGCCACCAACTGGCTTGAGGATTCGATTCGGTACGTTGTGCTTAATTAACAGACGTAACAATGAGCGTGTTTCGTTGTAATTGTATCGCTACGTAGTCTGTGTTTGTTGAAGTTTCCAAGAGAAAGAGAGAGAGAGAGAGAGAAAGAGAGGGAGAGATAGTGAGGAAGTGGAATAGAAAGAGGAAGAGGAAACCATCGAGTTTATTCATGGCCGTTTGAACTACTCGACTGGCAAAAAATACAAATCAAAACTTTTCTACCCTTGTCCTAAGAGATTGAGGCTAAAAAGCAAGACAAACTCTTGACTTTCAACCCTTTTCTCTGTAATTTCTTTTTTTTTTATTTTCCTTACTTTCGCATTTTTCGTTTCTTCGAACAGTGATATCCAAAGAACCACCACCGTTTCTTTTATTTATTTATTTTTTTTTTTAATAATAAATTTAAATCTTTGCTATTTCATTTCACTCAAGTAACGATTGTACGAATTGTAATATATAAATCATTTATGTGCATTGATATATGCATTCTTTTGTTTATATTTTCTTTTTCTTATCATTAGTTAAAGTGGTAGTTTAATTGCTAATATTAGATGGTATAGAACCGCCGTTAAATGTGCCGTAAATCAACGCCAATTTCGTTAGCATACAGGAATATTCCCCGAGCTACAGAACTCGAAGTAATTAATAATATAGTATTAAGAGAATGACTCGATAAGAAAGAAGCAACGTCAGGAACAATTTTGCTGCGAAGCTAATAATCAATAACGAACGATTTGTTTTCAAATATTCTCTCTCCTTTCTCTTTCTTTATCTCTCTTTTAAATTCCAAATCTTTTCGAAGAGGTAAAACGCATTGCATGAATTATTGCATGGATAACTTTTTTTTTTTCCAAGCATTACGATCATTATCGACATGAAGTATAACCGGCAATTTATCGATTCCTCATCGACTATTCTTATTAACTTCATACAGAAAGTATAATTTGTCAGATTTCTTCAGATCATGATACTTAATTTAGCTTATATTTTTATCACACAATTTTACAATAGTTTATATAATTGGAAACTCGCGTTAAGCAAAGATTACCTGAAAGATTTATGCTTAATGTCAATGATACGAATACGTATCGAATATATACCACGTATATAAATATGCATTTGTATATTTACATATTGCACGGTGTACGTTCAATTTGACAAAAAGTTTTCTTGACCAATTTACGAGCTAGCGAGTCTTAAAAGAAGCTTGAGTTAAATTAACGAGCATTATTTTACTTTGGTCGGTTGGTCGTAAAATTTATCGATCGTTTCGCTTAAGAGGAGATTACTTCTAGGAAAGAAATGAAATAAGTCGTTGGAGAGGAACAAAGAGAGAAATAGAAATAGAAATAGAAATAGAAAGAAGGCAAGAGAGTGAGCAGAGGAAAAAGAGGAGGAAGGGGGGTTTTAGGGGGAGTGAAATAGATAAAAGACTACTCGTGAAACAAGGCAACAAGAATGTCTCTATGAGAGAGAGAGAGTGCCATTTCGATGTGATAGAACGACCAGAGTAATTAATAACAATGGCCAGTACGTTTAAAGGGAATGGAAGAAGGGAGGGAGGAGCCACACCGCGTCGAGAACAATTCCGTGGCATTCTATTAACCGGCCTCGTGATTCGACTTCAGAAACTTAGGAGGAAAGCTGCGGAAATTACGGTGCGCAGAGGGGCCGGCGTTAACTCGAAAGGAGTAACTTAATTACCCTCCAGCACGAATGCCTGCCTAGCACGAAGTTTCCGTTTTACGTGTGTGTGCAAAACCTATGTATATATATACTATATATAGTATATATAGTATATAGTATAGTACGTATATGTACATATATACATAGTATAGTACATATATGCTACTAATTATAAAAGTAGTTGATCAAATAATAAGATCATAAGTCAAAAAATAGACAAAAATTGATTTTACTATTTACTTTTTATTAACATTCATTGAATTATAAAAGAAATCATAAAATAAATTTATCCAATTGTTTAATTTATATATATATATACTCTTATATTTTTAAACGTATATATTATCTTGAAAACAAGTTTATAGAACCTGTGTCCACTTCATGATATAAATTGAAATAGGTTTGTCATTAATCCTAGATGTATTATCAACGATATCTTACCTCATTTAGTTGATGGAAATCTCGTCGTTGAAATTAATATTCCTGTCAAACAAATTTTTCTATCGTTAAATGAACACTCAATCATTTCAATCTTTATCTTCATTTTCTCTGTTTTAAATTCTTATTTCGTATCATGAATGACAGTATTAGAATAAATTAAATATAACATTTGTTTATATTAACATTTTACGTGACAGATATAAGTGTATATGAATCATTCATAGGGTAAAATTTGTTTAAATTTTATTATCGAATACTTGATTAATATTTATTTATTGTAATCATTAAATGAAAACAACGTTTATCGTTGTTCAATAATAAATGATACAATAGTTTATTATATATTATTTTATGAATTTTCTCTATCATTTGTTTCGTAGAATTAATCGATTTAGCAAGTAAATAAATCGTATAATCGATTGAATCAATCTCGAGGAAAACTATACATTTCATTGATAGTACAAAATAATAGAAAAGAGTGGAACTTTCAAGATATTCTAGTAGAGGGAGAAAAAGAAGGTAATCAATCGAGACTTATATTCAGCAAGGACTTTCAAATGATTCTTTTTCATTCACTCGAAATCCCCAGGAGCTCTTTTCATGCTAATAAGATTTCGTCAGCCGTCGACGAGTGAAGAGGGCTCGCTTAAAACGAGAAAGAGAGTGATAAATAAAGATAGATAGATAGATAGAAACAGAGAGAAATAGTAGAAGAGAAAGAGGGAAGCATGTTAGGTTGCAACGCAGAATCCAAACGGACATAAAAGTAGTACGTGCTATAGGATATTTTTGTTCTCGTACATACACACACACACACACACACACACACACACACACACACACACAC
>NW_015148979.1:2763261-2809984 GCF_001465965.1 Polistes dominula | reverse complement strand
TATATATATATTATGTATATGTATAAACACATACATGCACGTACGTCCGCATACACACATATAAGTACATACGTGTCCTTCCATGGGACTTTAATTTAATATTTTACTTTGTGCTTGAATGCGAGAAGACACGTGAGAAAATCAAACTCGACAATGTCACCAGAATTTATAGTTTATTTCTAAATTGGCTAATGGATAATATTAGTTTGGTACGATTTTCAAATTCTTCTAATTAGTATAATATTTAAATAAATGTATCAGATGATTTGATAAGTAATCTATTTGTTTCGTAAAGTGGAATAATTTATTTTTACTAATTTACTAATTTTTTAAATTAAATTTTTTGTTGAAAGTTTAAATATTAAAATAAAAAGAAAAAAATTAATCTTATTTAAATATGATTTAAAAGTTGATATATATATATATATACAAGTGTATTTTTAAAACAATTTAATATCACCGGAAATTTATTTTATTACCTTTCATATTCAGTTGCGAATTCTCACAATTACCTGAAACTTTAATTCGTACTTTTGGCATAAGGGTAAATTATATAGTATATATCATGCAAAGTTATAAATTACTGTTTTTTTTTTTAGAAAAGACATTAACGAATAAGTTTGATAAATGATAACTAACAGATGTGTTTTACTTCTAAATTAGCGGTATGACGTGGCCCTTTGTTGTAAATATAACATTTGATAATAATCAGTAAAGATAATAAGTTATCGACCATATTTGATAACCATCGAGTCAGGAGTGTTTTCAAAAGGATAACGTTTTGTATGGATTTATCAGTATACCCTCTTGGAGCACCGTTCAGTGAACCGTGCGATCACAATTATATAATGCAATATGCACGAGGGGAAGTGCGTAATGACGCACGCACGTGCGAACGCTCGCACGTGCTGTGATCGTGTCTTTCTATGTGTTCGTTTATGAATGCACGAGTCCCATAGTTCGAACCTCGGTACTCGCCAGGTGTGACTATTTATTCGCTAAATTTTAACTCGTTGAAAATTAGCCAGATTATTTGTTAACAGCTTTGGAAAAGCATTAACGTAACGATCATTTTCCTAATCACGTTATACGTTACATATAAAATTATCTTACACTAATAAATATATTCTTGGAATTGTTCTTGTTTTTTTTTTTTTATTTAGTATCATTATTATAATTTAATTCTAATATTTCTTAGAAAATATTGAACTATTAATCACATGTATTATATTATTTTTAAAGCTAATTTTAATTAGGTGAATGTCAGCATTGCTAATTAGCTAATTTAATATTCTATTTTTATAGTATGCTATTATATTTTATAAAGAACGTATTTACAAATGTACATTTTTTCTTAATAAATGGTTTCTTTTTGTCTATCGTATGATTGTTCTCTTTTGGAGCTTTCATAAATCGCGAGAACCGTCCGATTTGAAAGAGTTTCTTTACTACAAAGACTGAAATCTTGAGGCTCGCCCAGATTTTTCAATACGTGTTTCGAGTACAAAGTATATACGATGGGAAAATCAAGTAACATGTCCATCCTATCGAGAAATTTAAATTGACGATTCTGGGCAAGCATTGAACGTGACGCATACGTGAATGGCTTGAAGAAAAATTTCGTATTTTCTCTGAATATTTATGTATATAGAACGCTCGTTTTATTAATTTTTCATAAAGTATCCTTAGATAAACTACCTTACCTTTGTTTTGAAAAGTTTGAACTTATCGAGTAACACAGCTTTCGTTCTTTGTTTAAGCTTATTTCGAAGGACAATGTTCTTTCTTTGTTTTAAGCTTGTCTCGAGGAACAAAAGCGTTTTCATCGATTCTTCTTTCTCTCCCTTTTACCTTCGTCTCATTTATGACACACGTTCGTTGTGTGTTATCGCACCATGTGAATAAAATGCGAATAAAAGAGAACAAATATTTTTGACATAATAAGAACTGCTGCTATTACCACCGAGAGACTCTATAATAATAAATTGATCGATGAAAAAATTCGTAATAAAAATTCTATTCCAATTTATGATTCAGTTTGAAAAACCACTTTATTCGTTTAGCGTAACCTTAAAGTAATTTTCCTTTCCTTTTCCTTTTCCCTTTTAGTAACGATAAGATTGCAAATTTTCAAGACGGCTTGCTATTTTCTTTTTCTTTTCCTTAATTTTTTCTTTCTTTCTTTATTTCTTTCACTCACACTCCTATCATTTAACGTCGTTTTTAAGTAAAAGCATACTCCGTCAGGGAGAGGGCAACCGCTTGAAACGAATTAAATACTTTGCCAATGCAATTAGATTTTCTTTGAGCGTACTTAAAAAGCAACTTAGGAAGATATATCATTAAAAGTTTCGCTTTAAGAATACGCTAATTTTATTTCTTAACGTTACGCGTATCATATAGGAAGCAGGTGACTGGTTCGGATATGTCACAAGGACCTTTTTCTTAATTTTTATATTCGCCCATTAATATGGTCTTGTTTAATTAATTCTTCATAATGGCCTCGATGAATTATGCATTGAGAGGAAAACACGAATAATTTCTGTATTTTCCGTTCCGGACGTTCCGTTTTGTTTGACGCAATTTCATTAGCGAAATTAATATGATATATGTACAAACTCCGATTTTATTGAATTTGTTATGTATAAATATAAATCTCATTTATTTCAAAATCATACCATTATAGGGGGAATGCGAACCGTCAAATTTTTAATTTGTTAATTTGATTTTAACTTTATTCATTATAGAGAAAGAAAGAGATATTTATATAATATTAAAATAATATTTATATTATATGTAAATATTTTTATGAACAATATTTATGATCTTTTATTTTTTTTTTTTGTAAATTATAATTTTTCATCAATTCAGACAATAAGAATGTTATAACGATCACGAAAGATTCATACGTCGAAATTATTCACCTAAGCTAGAAGCAATCTTTCTATGCGCTTTAAATCACATAATTATATGCACGTCGCGCCTGTATAATGGAACGAACGTGAAAAGCATTAAGCAGAATATTGGAGTAGAATACATATACATACATATATACGTATTTATGAATATATATATATATATATATATATATGAAATTTTTCACACTCGTGTGATGTGTTTTTCACGATAAAATCGTTCCACCGTATAAAGTATTTAAAATCAGTTCGTCGTTGCGTTCTGTTAAAAATCTCGTTTCTTTTTGTTTGTAATAAATAATAAACAATAGAAAATAAAAAATAAAGAATAAAAAAAAAGTACGTGTTCTCGTTTATTAATGCGTTTTTCGTCATTCTCGTTGATGTTTCAGACGGAATTATCGCAGAATTTACAGCAGTTATCGGAGCGTGCTCGTTCCACGACGGAATTCATTCAGAGGCTCAAAGGAATGACGGACAAAGTACACGTGAGTACATCTTTCTATATCATTTTAGATTTAACACGAATACTTCAGAGAAACACATATTTACATTTATTTATGTAGGCATACAGTATATTACATCTGAAGAAAGGGGAGAAAAGATAACATTGGAAGATAAGAGGATAGCAAACTCTTTTACTATTATTATTATTATTATTATTATTTTATTATTATAATATCTAATCTTTCTACATCAGAAAGTTTACTTACTTGTACAAGAAAATCTGTAACTTATTCAGAAAGTTAGTCTCGATCTTGTAACTTATCATTTATTATTGACAATGAATCACAGAAAATGTTTCATTGATTCCTTACAAATGAATATGAAAGAGTTTTCGTATGTTTGTTTTGCGATTGGATTATTTTATAATAAAAACAAAGATAAAAACAATGTTGTTATTGTTTCATATATAATTCAATTTAATAAATAATCGGTTATGATTGAATAATAAATTAATTGCATTAAATATTATCTCGAATGAAAAACAGACAGATCGAATTTTATTTTTACCTTTTAAGATAAAAAAAAGTTATAATTTTTATCGCAAAGCATCGATTCGCATTTTATTAGAGGTTAGTGTACCGTGGAAAAAAAAGAAAAAGAAAAGTAAAATTGAGAATACCGAGCGACTTGAATCCGGATTGTAGAGTCGCTCGATGGGCAGGCAGACTGGGAAGTGTGGAGAAAGAAGGAAGAGGAAAACGGAAAATTTAGTTTGCGCAAATGGAGTCGGCGTACTTTTCTCTTATCGAGTAAACACAGCCACCCGTTCGATTTTCCACCGTCCCTACGGTATTTTAGAAGAATCGCCTTATAAGTTTATACCGCTTTCAATCGTCCTACAATTCCTATGGATAAGGATAAACGTTCTAAAGCGAGTAAAATCGTTTCATCGTTTCTTTCTTCAGTAAGCAATCGCGAATTAAATGAACAAAAAAAAAGAAGAACAAAGAGAATTAATTTATACTATTAAAGGTATATATCCCAAAAAAAAAAAAAAAAACCAATGCGAAGAGCAATTTCTTTTTCAAGTTTTATGCGATGCAAAAAATAATTCATTAAAATCCTTTGACGTTACGTAAAAGGTTAATATTTCCTATAGCTTTTAATTTTTCGCCACGTCCAATTATTTTACTATACAAGTCGGTAATGTAGAAAATACCATAGGGATTATTAAATAATATTTAATTAGCCAATATTATAGAAATATTGTACATTATTAATTAAGGGCTATTACAATTTATAATTTATCTTCATTAACGATAGATATCGTTCACTTTTCAAATATACATAAAATGACATACAAACTAAGTAGACACGTCAATTTTTTGCATAATAAAATTATAATATATCACACACTGATTAAAATCAATTTAAGAAAGACTAATAAAAAAAAATAAATTTATTAGGAAGAATGCGTAGCACTGGAAGAAGAAGTAGAAGATCGTGTTGCAAGTTTGGTGAGCCTTCTCCAAGCAAGAAAATCACGACTGATCGAAGCTGCGCGACAAACCCGTGAAGCTAGGGTTCGTTCATTGAGGGATCAGGTCACAAGATGTGCGACTCACCTTCAAGCAACGACAGCACTTCTCACATTTTGCATAGAGGCTTTGAAGGAGACAGACAGCGCAGCTTTTCTCCAGATAGGTGGAATGTTATCCGTTAGGGCTGCCAATGCTGCAGGCTCTTGGGGTGGTGCTGAGGGTGTCCAAGAGATCGCTCGTCTTCCTCTTCTTGATCTCACTTTAGACGATAAACCTTTGAGGCGAGCTATCGATCAACTCACCTTCGTTCAACTTAAACGTAAGTATTTGATTTTTATTTCTTCAATTTTTTTCTCTTATTTTTTAATTTAAAAAAATATCAGTCGTTTTATTATCTTTATTAATGATTATCATAAAATGAGATCTATTATTATAAATTGCAAGTAATTGTGTTTTTTTTTAGAAATAAACATTTTCTTGTTTATTAATCATAATGCTTATCAATTTTTTGTTTCTTACTATTATCTGATCGACGATGTTAATGAAAATTTTCAATGATTTATTTGCTTTTGATAAAGCTATGTAATATTCTAAAATACAGTTTCAGATAGTACACAAAAATGATCGTATCCTATTATGATAGGAGCTTGTAAGTTAAGGAAATTTAGTAATTAATGAGGAGTTAACAATGCTTGATTTATGGAGGAGCCACGAGATTTTTGCAACGTCACATCGATCGAACGTTATTAGAATACACGTTCTATTTACTCTTTTAATGATTAATTACGGTATCAAGGGCTCTGTAGAGTTATTTAGAAAATTCTTATTCATATTTTATTACGTGTTGATTTTCTTAATCTCGTTTTATCAATTATTACGATGTTGTATGTGTTAAATAATTTGAAAAAAATGTTCTCAAATGAAATTTGTATCGAATTTATATCTAAAACCTTATAGATATGTATTATTATTCATAATTTTCTCAGTTAGGATACGAAGCGACAATCATCATCATTAACATTGCTCGTTAGTTCTCTGTACACGTGTAACTGTATTACCCACCAACGTAGAAACTTGGTCTGGTATCAATGACAGATTATTGGTGGATCCGTTTAATGAAATAGCTCGAATAATTCATGCACACCGCACGTACGGCTTTGACAAACGCTTTGTCCATAATTCCGCCTAATAGGAATATATTTTCCAACTTGGTTGATGCATCCGCTTGGATAATTAAACGGCTACTTTATTAAAGCGGTCGCACATAAATTCATCGTATCTACGACGAATCGTGCGTATTTGTAAATAATCATTTAGGCGACCAGGGGTGAGAGGGGGGGGGGTTGAGGTGGGTGCACAACGAATTCGGTGAGATTAATGAAATCGTCGGTTGAAATTTGAACAGGGATAGGTAATCATCAATTAATATTACGTTTTGCTGTCTATCAACTATCTCTTCGTTATCTTTTTTTTCTAGTTTTATTTTCCCCAAACTTTTGTATAGATTAAATAGAAGAAGAATATTTTTCATCGGATGAGTTGACGTCTCATTAAAATTGACGTACATTCCGATAACAATGAACTCTCGTTGGCTCCTCAAAGTCTCTATAAGTTGTCTCGAGTCTTTAACATTATTTGTTAGACGTGTACACATGCCTGACGACGCAAAGTCGAAAACTAAGAACTTCCCAACTTGAATCACTATGCGATCGTAATTCCGTGTCTTCGTTGAATCGTAAATTTACTATAAAGCTGATCTTAGCTCATTTCTTCTTATCGAATTATACAAATTTCAACTATTTATTCATCCGAGTAGAAATTTTATAGACACGTAAATACGTTTTATATGTATTTTTCACATGATATACTTTTTATTAATAAAATTTCTTGTGCAATGTTGGACGCAGCTTCCGAAGGAGAAGAACGATATCCTACGACAGGTAAAGATATTATCATAAATTAATTATGAGTCTAATCTGTTATTTTATGTGAAACTATAAAATAATTACTTATATAAATTAAATGCAAAGGTTTATTTATAGAGAAAAAAAAAAAAGAAATGGAATACACAAGAAAAAACGACAATTATTCATACGAAAATTCGATATCAATTTGATACGAGTGATAAATACAGTTTTACTCCAGAGTAGGGAGATGTAATTGTCATAATTAACTTATCATGGTATCGTATTAACGTTCAAATACACATGATTTCAGAAATATTAAATTAAATTAATCAAAATGTTCGTAAATTTAATTAAAAATAAAAATTATAATAAAGTATCGTTTAGATTATTTTCATTTATATATATATATATATAGTATCTACTTAATAATTCTGATATAATATAATCTTGTTGTTTAATATATTTAAAAAAAAAAACAAAGTTAAATATTAAAAAACTAACTAACTATTCGATTGTTCATCTCAGTTTTTATCTCAGACTTTATTGATAAATAAAAATGATTCAACAACAACAAAATGAAACTTCCTTAGAAGCCCTAGCCTAGTACTTATATAATAATCTTTTAGGAAAATGTATTGGTGACATCGCCTCGACGTTCGATAGTTCCTTCGGTCGATTTCGTCGAAGGAGAAGAGACTCCTTTAATAATTTGGCGTCGCCTCGGGGATACGATAGGCCCCAACCAAAACGAACGAACCGTTCTCTAAAACGTTTGAAAAGCGGATTAATTAGGCACCGGGGCTTCGACGACAACGACAACGACAACGACAACGACAACGACAACTACAACGACACGACGACAACGACGACGACGGTAGCTACAGGCTTAACGATCTTAGGGCCTTAAATCGTTACGAAGACACCCTTCTTCAAAGATGTCTTTTTACTCTTTTCAACAATCTATCTTCTATTCTTGTCTCTCGTATTATCTACCAACCTTATCATCATCAGCTTCCTTTCCTCCTACTACAAGTCTTATATCGAAGAAGGTTTCGTTTGGTACTTCATCGACGTCGATCGGCTCTAATTAACGAAGCACTACTACGTGCGTGGGTCTGTCTCGCCTAATTATAATCGAGACTTTCTGGGCTGATTATTTTTTTTACTTCTTTTCTCTTCTCTCCTTTTTTTTTTACTTTTGCATCAAATCATTAGGTGTCGCGCCTAACGTGTAATTAAAATAATTAGATTATAATTAATATTACCGATCGAGTGTAACGAAGCATGAATATATATATATATTTTTTTTAGCATGTAGAAAGTTTCGTTAATATTAGATAAAGATAATATTTTTGAGAGGGGTAAGGGTAGGGAAGCATTCGATCGAAATTCTTTTATAAACGAATACTTTGTAATATTTAATATTTGTCCGATTATTTTCAAAAATTAATTTTTACAATTCCACGTTTCTCGTACCACTCGTTTTCCTTTTTCTCATATTTAAATGGGGAAACATATAAATCGAGGTTTTTAAATATGTATTTATAATTAAGAGGATTTCATTTTTAGTAAAATGCGTGCCGAGAGTATGCATTTTGTTTCGTTGGGAAAGCGGATAATAACCGATTTCACTGAATACGCATAACACAATCGGATCGAAAAATGAAGTGGAAATGGGGATTTGATTAAAAACGATTTAAAATCTTTACAAATTTCTATCGCGTTGTACTTCCTTCTATATATATATATATATTTTTTTTTACAAATATTACTTTTTTGTTTATATTATTTTAAAAAAGATTAAAGAGAAACGATTTCATTAAGTTTTTTTCTTTCTTTTTTCCAACCTGTATTCTACTACTTTTTACGTTTTATTTATCTTCTACATCAAAGTGTTCTCGACGAAGTCCTCCATCCACTCAAAATCGTTAAGTGTTATTCAAAAGTTTATCCATCGAGAGTAGTTTATTCATTAAGGAAAGTCGAAACGAATTCTCCGTTAGATTCCCAATTCCACGTTAGACTTCGAGAGAGTTTTGTTTACGTTGTCTGTGCTAATTTTCAAATTCATTTTATGCAATTAAAAAAAAAAGAAACAGACTAACCGAGAAATGAAGTTCATTCTCGATCGTAAATCTACTCGAAGTTTATCCATTTAACCGAGAAAATAATTCCTACTCTCTATCTCTCTTTCTTGTCGGAGAAGTATCGATTAGACGAATGAACAAAAAAAAAAAAGAAGAGAGAGGGTAGCAAAACGAGGGATGGAATACGTGGTGCGTATGGTACGTGGTTATCGCACGATCTCGAATACGAGTGCACATTTACCGAAATTGTGAACGACGTGACTCTAACGGATGTATACGCAATATTAAAAATTAAATTATCGTGAAACAATGAGTGAAAGAGAGAAAAAGAGAGAGAGAGAGAGAGAGAGAAGATACGAACAAGACCATTTTCGCAATATTCATTTTGCTAGCTTATAACGATGATCGTATGGTAACATTTATGGTTGCAAATACGAACCGATCCTATATATACGCATAATGAAAACAAACCATTTTATCATTACGTTCATTTGTTTGCTATCTAATTGCTAACTCCAAGGATACTTTGCATTTCGGTTTCTTTTGTTCAAAAAATAGATCACAATTTAACGTACCTAACGTGTTTACTTATTGATCATCAATTTCTATTAATTTTTTTTTTTAATACTTCTTTTTTTTTGTAGAAATCTCTTTACGATTTTATTCGTTCATTTATATCGATTATTATTATTATTATTATTTGTTATTTAAAATGAATTTTATTTCTCACAACTACTGTTAATTGAAATCATATTTACTTACGCGTATAATTTTCAAAAATATTAATTCTAATGAGAATGTTTATTAACACGTTTCATGCCAAACCCTTTTTACTTGACTTATCATTCAGGCCATTTAATTTTGCTTTAACAAAATCAATCATTACATGTAATTAATAATTATTGTAAATATAACAATTAAACAAACTTGTGTGCTTTGTTCTATACTGCATTTTGTATAATGCATTAATATTTTAATAGAAATATTCTATTACAGAATTAAATTTGTTATAAACATATATTTTTAGTTCGTTAAATAAATGTCTAATGATAAGTGTATCACCGGTGGTACACGTGGCACAGAACGTATTAATAAGTGAAATTAGTTGTTTTTACATTAATAAAAAGAAAATATGTTAAGTTGTTATCTTTGCAATCATTAAATATAAAATTATTTCAGATAGCAATAATTATTGATTTACTTCATATATTTTAATATTATATTTATATATTTATATTTTCTTTTCCTTCCATTCACATTTGCAGATATTTATTTAATATTTTGATCAATCTGTAAAACAATAACGGCGTGGTTTGATTTCAAAAGATTAAAGAACAAGAAATAATAAAACAGTGAAAGATGAAAAAAATTGAATCGTACAATCTGACTATCGAGATTTCGTTTTTTCCCCGTCGCTTTCGCGTGAATCCACTTTAATACTCGTTTGTAGGTAGAAAATAGGATTATCACGACTGGTCAGTAACAGTAACGATGAGAACAGAATACCGTAGTTACGAGTAAAAGGGGTAGAAAGGAAAGAAAGAAAGAGGGGATTTGATAGGAGGATGAAAAGAAAACGCATGTATTATTAAACGTCTGACTAACTACCACGTTGTAGAATTTTATTTCCTTTATTACATTTTTAGCTACCGATGGATTCATTTAAAAAGATTCAAAAAAAAAACAAACAAAGACGTATTATTCAATTTGCTTCATAAATCTTTCGATTATTTATTTATAATCTTTAGTAAACCAAAATCTTAATATGTCTAAATTTTATGTGTTTTATTTAATTCATTTATGTTGTATTACTTTTATTTATATTATAATGCCATAAAATGGCATTTATCGAAAAACCACGAATAAAATGTATATAAATATTTTATTATACATTTTATAATACTATATATAATTTCTTTTAATTAATCACGAAAAACATAAGATTAGGTTATAGAAAGATCTTACAAATAAAGAAAAGCATAACCCTTATGTAAGGTTATATTTATCGAAAATAGGAGAAAAAAATTGTTAACGCTACCATAGTTTTTTTTCTCAATGCCTGTACTTTTTCTTTTTTGTCAATTCTTATTTTTTGTGTGTTCTTTTATTCTCTGCTTTGCCCTCTTTCCTCTTTCCCTTTTTCTCGTTTACTTTTTTCATTCTCTTAAATTTTCTCTCCCTTTCTATCTCTCTCTTTCTCTTTATTTTTTACTTTCTTCTTTTTCTTGTTTTTTAAGAAGAAACATTGATCTTCTCTCGCTAGGTATCGGTTATCGATATAGTATCACTAGTAGGGTTCGCGATAAATTACGTTGATACGGGCGTAAAACTTTTGCCGTTTCGATTCTTCGACATTTCGACTTACTTTCTTTGGGTATACTAGCATAGTAAATATTCCTACCTTTGAAAAGAAATACCTGTCGTGTTGTTGTAGAACCGTTCCATTAAAACCTATCCTTTGTTCTCAGCGTTTTTCGTTTTCATTTCTCTAACATTTCTTTGAACCTTAACTATGTGCATGATACGATACCGTAAACCAATTACGAGATTGTTCTTTGTTTCGTAATGTATCATGAAGTAGAAAATGAAATAAATTTTCATTTTAATTGTAGATTTACATTCTTTGTTAAGTAAAAAAAGAATCTAAACAAATGATTTATCTTTTTAAAAAAAAAAAAAAATTTCACGAATATTTTACAACAAACATAAAAATCTTAGGTATTTGGTTAGTATGAATAAACTATATTTAAAATAAAAACAAAAAATTAAAAAATAACTGTAAAATATTTTCCAACAGGATTTTTCTCTGAACATTCCTCAATATTTCATGTGAAAATATTTACGAAAAAAATGTTAAAAATTGTAGATAATATTTCTACGAAAATTGTTAATTTACTAACGTTGTAAATACATTATATGATTATTAAGAATTCGTATTGCATTTAATATTGGATACTATTCGAAGTGGCAGCATTATCGATAGGTTGACGAGTCGATTGTGAAAATCAGCTTTCCATTCATATTCCTGGCCCTTCTTCTCCCATGATTTCTCTTCTCTGAATTTTCGGTGGTTTCTGTGGCCGATTGTACACGATCGATTATCTCTGATTACCCCTTCCTCTTTCCAACATACCCTTTCGTTTCGACCTTCCTCCCCAAAACGAGTTTGTCCGTCGTAAAATCCGTACTACCGACAAAATCCGGGCTCAGTAGTAATACGGACGATATAGTCGGACAGCCGCAGCAGTGAAAAAAGAATTTACAATCCGAGTTTGGCGCTCAATCGAAAATCGACATCGGCTTACGAGCTTTTACGCTACGTGATAAGCCACCTCCACTAACACACGTTATTTCTCTATTTTTTCTACATTTTCCTAGATTATTTCCAATACTGGTCATTTTTAAGAAATTCATCGATTACTTTTAGAACAACAAAGCTATTTTTTCGCTTTATGTTTTGTACGTGTTCATGCATTCGGATATAGTGATGCATAATTAATATGTACATATAAATTATGTACTTTTATCATTTATTTTTTTCCTAGTATGGTATGATATTAACGAATATCCAAATTATGGCTTTTTACTGATATCATTATCACATTTAATATCAATTAAATATTTTTCATTGTTAAGTTCACTGGTACTATTCACATAATAAATCAACTAATTTCATAGAATCATTTTTATAAGATTATTTATTAATGAACAATCCTCAGATATTATCGTTTTATCTATTAAAGATTAAATTCGATTTTTTAGATTCTTCATTGAATATTTATTAGTTAAACAAAATTAAAGCTATTAGCATATATATTTATATATATATAGAAACGTTGATTTACCCTATTCCTTTATAAAGCGAAACATATTAGTCTATGATGCGTGCTACACGCTAAGAACAACCTGTGTACGTGTGTGTACATACGTATAATCCACAACTGTTCCATTTGTCTGGTTTCATAACATAACGTAACAACGAGACCTTTACACTTGAAGTAGAACATAATAGTTATTCTCATCAAGGATAGATTAACGTCATGGATTAATTCATTTTAGTAAGATTAATTTGCTGTTAATTGTAATCTCTAATCGATATTATCAAAGATTTTCCTTTAAATCTGTATATTGAATATATATGTACTAAAATTCAAATGTTCCTTAACTAAAAAATTAAAAACCTACATCATTTTTTTTTATCTAAGATAAATTGCTAATGATCATTATTAACAATATTCAAAAATCTAAGGAAACAAAATGCTTTTGGGTTTATTTGTTACAAAAATACGAATTATTAAAGAAATAAAACAATAAATGTTGACCAACAGTTTAGTCATTTAAATCAAAATCAATGAAATGTCTATTTTTAGACTATCAGTCAATAAACATTGACAATATAAAGCGTATTAATCGGTGGCTTTAAAGAATTTATTCAAATTACATTTCTTAATATTTAAAGTAAATTTTTATCTCATTTTTATATATACGTTCATTTTCCCTCAAATGTCGTCATATTTTATTCGAAACGAATTAAAAAATTTGAAAAATAATTTCATCTTTTAAATTACAAAAAAAAATTGTTAATATTAAAAATTCGTAGCGTCATTACGAATATACGTAATGCAAGTAGAACGAATGGAAATATAAATGAAATAAATGAAAAATTAAAAGGATAGACAGAGAGAAAGAGGGGAAAAAAAGAGTGATAGAGAAAGAATGATACAGAGAAGATTGATCAAGAATTCATATCGCAAGTAAATGCATTTAAAACATTGAGTTAACTCTGAGAATCGCTTTAATCCGACAGACGTTCGCACGAACGTACTCGACGTCGTTTTCACGATGCAGAACGAATCCATTTTCTCTGTGGCAACGATTGTCGTTGACCACTGACCCGTTTCTACCTTTTATTTCGTCTCTCTCTTTTACTCATTCACGTATACAAGACCGGTATTTTACCTCCTTCTCTCTCTTCTTCCATTTGCTTCTCGATCAAATCGATACAACCCACAAATTCGAAACGGTCGAGCAAAAGCGAACACGAAGTCGGTTAGTGGCCAAACCTTTTCTCTCTCTCTCTCTTTCTCTTTCTCTTTCTCTCTCTTCATTGAAGTTACCAAAATGGTATTGAAATAACTTTACGAGAAACCACGATACAGTACATGTCGAGAAAATAAATAGTTTCTGGACTTATTAATGACTATCAATCTCTACCTGTGAAAATATTCAGCAATGTTTTTTCTCTCCTACTTTTCGAAAACTTGAATAACTCTATTTTTATTAGAAATTAATTAACAGAATTGAAAATCTAACCACTGGTGTTCAACAATTCGTTTAATTTTAATCTTACATATATAAATATTTCATCTATCGACAAAATAAAAGATTTAAACGTATTGACTGAATAAAAATAAAAGAAATAAAGAAATTAGAATGTTAGGATTGGCCTGCATTTGCTGATATTTTTCGGCGAGATTATTTTTATAAAATTTATTGTTAAACGAATTACCATATATTATCAGCATCCAAGAGTATTAATGATCGAAAATGTTCATTTTTAGCACCTGGAGCACCATTACTGATTCCGGAAGAATGCAGTGCCGAGAATAACAGCGTTACTGTTGCTTGGCAGCCACCTCCTGGACATGGGGTCATGGGTTGTGCTGGTCAAAGAGGTCCAGCCATCGAAGGTTACCTTCTCGAACTTGACGATGGCTGTGGAGGAGAGTTTAGGGTGAGTATACCACTATTACAGCTACTACCATTGCCATCATCTACTCTCTGATCCCCATGAGACGTCTTACTGTCTTCCTATCGTTTTCAAACTTCTCTCTCTCTCTCTCTCTTTCTCTCTCTCTCTCATTCTCTCTCACTTCGATCTCAAAGTTCTCCAGACGAGCCTTGAAGTAGCTACGTGACTAAAACTCATCGATCAAGCTCTATCGAAAAAAAGTAAAAATAAAGGGAAGAAAAGTATCGTATTGAGATACATCTTTATATCGAACATCTCGGTTAGGATTTTATAGGAAAAAAAAAAAAGAAATACAGTTATTTTGAAATAAAAAATTATTAGAAGAAAGAATTCTAGTTTTTATTGGTTTCGATTAAATATATTTTTGAGTATATCTAGTTGTATTGAGTATTGATTGGAAATAAGTGGTATTAATATTCTATAAGACCATGAATTAAGTGAATTCGAAAGTTCGTGACCGATTTTTTTTACATATTGTTCATAGAATTATATATTGCATGCTATCAATCGAGGCGTAATATAAATTGCATGATATTAAATAAGGATAGATATTCGGTTGTCATTTTTGTACAAAAGATGTGTGTTTTATTTAAATTTTTTCATTGTAATAACAAAATTTTAAAATAAAATGAGCACAAGGTGTATTTACGACATGTCATGCATTATAAATTTTAAAAGAATTCTAAGTTGAAAAATTCTGAATGTTTATCAGGAGACCGTTCCAGTTTCAAACTGTCAAAATATGTTTTGTGAAGTTTAGATAAGGCGATTTCTATATCGACAACGAGCCATCTTTTGGTCGATTTTCTGCCATTGATGATGGCATTGTGAACAATATAAAACATTATGAATAAGAATGCCAACCAATGAGATTGCTGATAGACTCGGTATTGATAGATCGACCACATTTCGACATTTAAATAAAATTAAATTACAAATCTGACACAAACTTTTGCACTTAGGCTAATGAAATAACTGATTAATTCTAAGATTTTATCCATATATTTATTTTTTTAGTTTTATTTCAATTGTGTGCCACGAAATTAATAAACACAAAATTGATACGTGCTACATAAAAATTATATTTACATTTGTATGATATACAAAAGTGAGTTGAAAAGTTTGGAACCTTAATACAAAAAAAGAAAAACACTTACTTTTATTAATTAATAAAATAAAAGTAAGTTTTACCAAGAAAGAAATTGTTTTTGTAATGTATTAGACTCAAAGCTTTTCAATCCACCCGCGTAATTACAGAAGTGAAAATTATAGTATTAATTTAACAAAGGAAAAAACTACGCTTATGAAAGAATAATTGTTAACAACCGAATGCTTATTATGTAATTAAATTAATAATTAATTATAATTAATCACACATTGCTTGTTACGAGTTAATCATAAATTATTTTCGATTGAAGTAATAGTCATAATTATCGATACATATGGTTTATTGTTTAATAATTATAATATATCACTATACTAACTGATAGATTGTTTATAAATTTTCTAGTGTAACATTTGGGGAATTCGGCGATAATAATAGGCGTCGCTTGTGCGATCGATCGGTCACGATCGTACTTCTATATTTCAATTCAAGTTCAATATTAACTCGTACATAATTGGAAGATAATTGAACAGCAGTTGGTGGCGAAGGCGAGAGAGGACACGGGCAGAATCGTTGTTTGTTTCGCTCGTATTTCGAATTTAACAGCGAAATTCATCGGAGGGCGTGCTCGTTTCGACGTAATAATTAACGTGTTCGACGTTAATTACAATATACCTCGTTATTTGCCTAACAAGATTTCTACCAACTTTGGCGTACCAGGGAAAAGTTACGAATTAAATTCTTAACTTTTCACGCGTGAATTATCAAAGAGGACGTTGGCGAGAGTACGGACGCGGAAAACTTTTACCTTCACCTGGACTAATTACAAAAAAAAAAGAAAAGAAATAGACAACACAAAAGAAAGAAAGAAAAGAAAATGATATAGATAAATCTAATATTAGAACAAGGGACGACAAGATATAAAACTAAAGAGAAAGATTGAGTGAAGACTGTGACGAAGAAAAGTGTAGATTTAAAATTTATCGATTACTTTCTCGTCTACTATTATTTAAATACCAATGCTATAATAGAAGAATAAAATGAAAAAAAAAAAAATAACAGATTAAGAAGAAAGGGAAAAAAAATAAATGAAAATATTATGGTGAAGGAAGAGAAAAATTGGACAAATGAAAGTAAGCTTAAAATTGATCGATTGTTTTCGATTAATGTTATTAAATGATAAATCTAATACAAGCGTAGCGGAAGAAGGAAAGAAGAAGAAGAAGAAGAAGATAAAGATAAAGAATAAGAAAAATAAGGAAAGAAGGAAATAAATGTGGGAGGCTTTCCTACGAACTAACTTTTATTTACTACCCACTTAATGGCTTTTAATACTTCCTGATCTCACCGAGACTCTCTCGCGCATTAACCCGAAGTCGAGTCTTCCGGCCAATACTAAAAGTACGTGCCTGAACTATGTCGAGCACGACATCACTATCGATTTCAAGTACATACCTCTTTTCATCCTTTTCTTTCTCCTCTTATTCTCTTTTCTCCTTCCGCATTTGAGATTAATTATATCGCTCGTTTTATGTAATACATAAACTCAATTTAATCTCAATCTCACTTTAAGAAATCAATAATCCTCTTCCGTTTCTCGTAACAGTCATATTCCGGAAAAAAAGATCTTATTTATATTGCATTTCTTCGGTAAAATAATAATTATGAATATCAGATCGAGATATCGATCATAAACGAATATTACCTGTTTTTTTTTGTTTCTTTTTCTCTCCCGATTCTTTTTGCTCGTTTATCTTGTGCTTTTTTTATTTTTCATTGTTGTGATTCTTTTAAGTAAAAAGCTCTTCTTAAGTAACCTGTTGCAAGATTCAGATGCTAATCAACAAAATTATCACGAAGGAAATTCTAGAAATTATTTGACGTCTTCCGTTTGGCAGACTTGAGTAATATTAAAGTCGAGACAAGAATTCGATAGTGTGATACTTCTTGCTCCAGAAGCCGGAATGAATATCGATGAAATGCTATCGATTACGAATTTTGCCCTTTACTCTTCCGTCCTTTGCCAATCTTTTAATTTATATTCCAAGAAATTTGAAAAAAAGAAATCTTTTTTAAATAGAAAGACGCATTAACAAAAAATTAGTTTCATTAATACGTATATCTTCTTATATTTATTATTTAAATTATGAATTATATTATACTTAAATTATAATAAGTTAAAAAAATATAATTAAATATATGAATTATATTTAAATTATAATTATATACAATATTATATTATACATATCAAAGATAGATGGAATTATATAAAATAATTCTCGCGGACTTACCCGATTTTTTACTTTACCGTCAAACGTAAATATTTTGACTTAATTAAATTAAATCATTAAATATAAAATGTCTATTTTCAAATTTAAAATAAGTGAAATAATCAAACGTTTCATGCTTAAAGATCTAGTACAAGTCATATAAAAATGTGTATGTGCACAAGAGTATAAAATATCTGTATTTGAGATCAATTGAGCGACAGTTGGTCGAGAATATGGAAGATTCAAGCGTTATTTGGTTGTGTGGGTGTATGCATGATGAAGATATATACATGGATCGATACTTAAAGTGAGATGCAAAGTTGTATCCCGATTTACGTGATTTTCGTCATTTCCACCTATCGTGTAACTTCAAACTCGAAAAAAACCACCTAAATATTTTCTTCGTTTCCTACAATATAATAAATATTTTTTACTAATAATATTAACCCTTTGACATACAATGACGTCTAGGAGACGTAATATAACAATTTTAAAATAAAATATTGTGTATGTGTGTTTTTAAGCTTCCACATAATTGTTTAGTTAGGTTAAATTAAATACTATTTTTCGGACGCATCAAATACCGTTTTATTTGTATAAGAAGTTCATCCTTTGAAATGAGAAATAATATTATTTTTAATGTAAAACAAATTCTAAACATTTAATGACATGTATGAAAATTTGATGAACGGTTGCAAATAGAAAAAAGAAAGAAGAAAATAAAACAACTTTTTCCTCAAGGTCTTATCTCAAGCTCCAGCCAAATTACAAAATATATAAATATATTCATAACTTGCAAAAGATAAAGAAAAACTATTGAAAAAAAAGATAAAAGAGGCATCGATTGAAGGATAATAAGATTTAGGAGGTGGCCTTTTTCTCGAACGGTAACGTCTTCTTGCTCGAATGAATCAAAAGAACTTGTCAGAAAGCTCGTTTGTTCGTTGACACGGAAAAATAAATAGGTGTTCTTTTTCGTTTCACGAATCAGATAAGAAAGATAGAAAGAGAGAAAGAGAGATCCTTTTTACGGAACAGAACTTTCCTTTTACGATGCTTCCCGCGAATCCTAACGAAAAAGCAACAACGATCCGAAACTCAATTTCGTCGGCTTATCCGCCGATTCCACGACCTTCTTCCATCTTTCTTTCTCACATACTCGCTCACTCATTCACTCATACATATATACATACATTCATATATATATATATATACACACAGAGCAGAAAATTCAGAGTGTCGCGTAAAATTCTGTTGAAAATCTTCTCGTTCGAGACGTTGGAATTCTTTCTTAGCTTGACGACGAATATCTTCAAGATAAAGAAGAGAACGGGTTGGAAGAAACGAGAATAAAAAAAGGAGATGGGGTAAGAAGACTGGTCGTCGATGAAGAAAAAGAAAAAGAAAAGAAGAAAAAGCAAAAGAAATAGGAAAAGTAAGAGTAGAAATAGAAGTAGAAGAAGAAGAAGAAGAAGAAGAAAGTGGAAAGCGAGAAACCGTGAGAAAAGAGAGAGATCGTGACGAGAAACGAGCTTGATTTAAATATTAAAAGCGAGACGATCGCGATGCCGTAGACGCGAAGAAGTCTCGAAGGAAAAGGTATAAGAACGAAGAAAAGGGGTGGAAATGAGAGGGCAGGAAAGAAGTAGAGATGGGTGAGAAAAGAGAATTGAGAAGGTGAAGCTAGGAGAAAGATTTATACGCGCGATATTGCTTTGCTACGCTAACGAGCACCACGATATAATGGCCCAAGCGACGCGTTATTAATCAGAGCGCAAAAATGTAAGCTTTCTATCGTTTACAAACCATTCCAAGATCCGTCCTAATACGATACTGGAGGCGCTAATTATCTCACTCATATCAGTTATATCATCGAAAGCTATAGCTAGCTTACTAATCACGAGTAGGTGATTAGTGATCGACTTTTATTCTTCTCCCAAATCGAAATTTCTTTTGTGAAATCTTGATCAAACAAAAGAATCATTTTATTCCTTTTTTTATCTCGTGTACGTAATGTTCGTAAAATATATATTCAGGTTTTCAATAAGTATAATATATATTTAACCCTTTGAGTGCTATAGACGCATATATGCTTAAAAATTATCAGAGTGGTATATCGATCCATATACGTGTTTGTTAATATTAATGTAGAATATAATGTAATGTTTATATTAATTAATTAAATTATATTTAGAAAGAAAAACTTTAATTTATTAAATATAATTTATTATTAGAATCTGGTTAATAATAAACTATTCCGTTCTTACAAAACATTTTAGGTAAAAGTATTCAGCACTCAAAGGGTTCAAATACCCTTTTATATATCTTCACATGCATATTATTCTTTATAATAAAAGAAAAAACTTAAATAAGTATTTTTGTTAAAAATTTCAATTATTTGCATTTAACGAATGAATAGGATTAATATTAAAATATTCTTTCATATATTTGTTATTTATATTAAGATAACAAAACTTTATACAGAAGGAACGTTTCCGGTAATCCTTTTATCTCTATTCTCATTTCCTTTTTTAGCGGAAATAGTAGAGATTTCCGTTTCTTGTTAATGCTAACCGCATGAATATTTCGAAATGCGCAGGAGGTGTATTGCGGACGAGAGACCATCTGTACCGTCGACGGGCTACACTTCAACTCGCTGTACAACGCCAGGGTTAGGGCATTCAACAGTGCCGGAGAGGGCGAATACTCTGAGCTGATCGGCCTTCAGACCGCGGAGGGTGAGCTCGTATAACCAACTTGTTCTTTCTATCTTTCTTTTTCTCGTTCTGTTCGACCACTTCCTACTACCTCCGCTATCCACCACCACCATCACCATCACCTCCCTTCTAGAATTTTTTCATCTTTTTTACCTTCCTCTACGTGGCAAGGATTCGAGTGGAAAATCGACGTTGGTATCGAGTGGAAGATGAACGATTGAAACTGGCAGCTCGGACTGACGTATTTTCAACGAGTAGATCAAATGATCGGAGAGAGGCCACGCATTGCCGATGACAGATCCGATATTAATCTGTCGTTTATGTCTACGCTTCTACGCGCGAAAACGGAGTCATGTGTTTGTTTTTCTCATTTCCCCTCCTCTCTCTCTCTCTCTCTCTCTCTTTTTCATTATATCTTGCATCTTTTTGAAGAGAATTTTTGTTTATTGTTTCACAATGGCAAAGCTCTTTCTCATAGTACTCAGGATTAGAGTTATAATAATTTTTCTTCAGATTAGAATTGCTCTTTTAATTTATATTATTTATTATTACAGTGTATAGAATATTTATTTGTGGGGTTCAAACAGAGAGAAATAAAACTGAAAATGATAGAATATAATTTATTAAATTATGATGATGTTGAGCGGTATTTACAAAAGGTTTACAAAAAAGTGGCGTAGTTACAAAAATACAGAATACAAAAGAGTTATGAATATAAGACCGACTGACTGACTGACTGACTAATAAACTGATAAACTGGCCGATAAAATATGCAGAGACGAATGTAACAGATTTAATGTATAATTATTGAACTGAGAACTAAGGACTAAGGAACCGATACAGACAAACAGATATACAGACTGATACAGATTAAGAACTGATAGATTAAGGCATTCTGATTGACTTAAGACTCTCACATATTTATATCATAAAAGAGTTACACACCCCTTTGGAGAGGGAAGGAGATTATGAATATTATCGACCAATAGCAGAAGGATCCTCCCCTCATAGTCAACCGATGGATACAGCTTTTGTTTTTGATAAAGATCGTAGTGAAATCATGCATAAAGGAACTTCGTTTTTTTTTAAACAACGGAATATCGTTTCCTCCCAATCTCCGAGTGGAGTTTCCTTTCACTAAAGATCGATAGCGTAATCAAACAGGAAATAAAATAAATGAAGAACTAAATATCAATTTTATCGTCTACGATAACGTATTTAAACAGGAAATAAAATAAAGAAAGAACTACATATTAATTTTATCGTCTACTTATTGTTTAATTTTCGATTTGAAATTGAAATCGAATTTCTTATATTATGGATGTATAGTATTGAGAAAAGGAGAAAGAGAAAGAGTGTTAGAGAGGGAGAATGAGAGGGAGAATGAGAGAAAGGGTATTTGTGTGATTGGAATAATACCGCAAGAGCTACCCGTATGTGTAGTGCTCTTTATACTTAACAAACAGAAGTGTTAGCATAATGCTGCATGAGAATTACTAGCCCTCTTTAGAATAATAGATTTTAACGTGCTTAGAATATACCTGTATGCGGGTTTGTTGAAAACGAGCATTTAAGTATACGAGCTGATAATAACAACGGGTGTCTTTTAAATTTATCAAACGATTTATCGTTTAAATAAAACTTCAAAATTATTTTACATTTAATTAAAAATTTACTATTAAAAATTCAAGAAAAAATTTAGATGAAATAAAATTTATTTCAAAATAGAAAGAATTTTATTTCAAAATATTATCTGTAAAATAGAAATGTTAAAAAAAGAAATAATAGTAAGATCGAAGGATAATAAAAATTCATTGAAACAGTTGCGTGGTTCTCGTGGGCTACTGGTGCTACTGGGATACCGCAGGAAGTTTCGATTTCCGAGGACGCAATGAGTGCTTCCTGCGAAGGTTACGAACATCGTGTGGTCCTCTCTAGCGTTGGATTTTCTAGAGGCATACATTACTGGGAGTTGACCATCGATCGATATCACAGTGATACCGATCCTGCTTTTGGCATCGCTAGAGCTGACGTCGTACGTGATCAAATGCTCGGTAAGCTCATTTTTTCAACATTATTCCTAAGTATAGTATTCTTTTTTTATATGAAATAGAATTAATTCTGTAAATTGTTTTTTGTTTTTCAAAGAAAACTATATTTTTGCAAACACTCATAATAATTTATTTGTCTGACATCGTTTATATAGAAGTTTGATATTTTGCTACAGTATATTATTTACATAATCAATAAAAATTATTATTATTTTTATTAGATTCCAAACATTAATCATTTAAAACCGACTAAATCATATTAAACGTTAACCACATTAAAAGTTCGCAATAAATAAAATTTTGTACTAATCTTCATCTTTAAACGTTTACATCTTTGTTCTATTGATCAGAACGTATGATCCTTGAATCACTCAAACTGTCCATTGGAATCGTTATATTTCGAATCTTCAATCAGACAGCAAACATTTAATCGAACTCACTGAGTATATATACATACATAAAACATGATCAACGATCGATACTACCTGATCAACAACTGATTTGAAATCCCACACACACAAGAGCATCGATTTGTGGTGTTCACAGGAAAAGACGACAAGGGCTGGAGCATGTACATAGACCGACAACGATCCTGGTTCATGCATGGTGGTGGTCACGCTCAGAGAACGGAGGGTGGTGTACAACAAGGCTCGACCGTAGGTGTTCTCTTGGACCTGGAGACTACACACACATTACGTTTCTTTGTGAACGATCAAGCCCAGGGCGGTGTGGCTTTCCGTGATCTCTATGGTGTCTTCTATCCAGCTGTCAGTCTCAATCGTGGGGTCACAGTCACTTTACATACTGCATTGGACGTACCTCGACACTTGCTTGCATCTCACGACGATTACCTTGGCGACATGGTTCAGAGATAGGGGTACCTAAACGTCCTGAAGAAAAGCTTGTTCCAAGAAATGGCTTCGACCGTTTCTTACAGCACCTTCGAGCGTGGCTCCAAGGATTCGGAGGGTTCTGCACAGGTCCAAATGCTCGAGAGTATCATCGAAGAAAGCTTTTGCGAGGCTAACTGTGGCTGATAAACCGACAGAATTCCTCAGAGGGTTCAACTTCACTCGCAATGTCATTTCTCTCAAAGTAGAGAAATCGATTTTTACGAAAAACTTTTTCGATGTGTTCTTACTAGATCGATGTTCTCTCATCTTTTCTCCCACCCTTTTTCTTCTTCTATCTTTTCTTCCTTCATTTTTTATACCGAGTACGTGCGCTAGATTTTCTTTCGATGAATCAAATATGGTAAGAGGGAGAAAGAAAAGAAAAGAAAAATAAAGCGCCGAACTTTTATCTTCTGGACCTGGGAGTACAGGCGAAATAACGGTATTGTTTCTTTTTTTTTGAGTTTTTTCTTTTTTTTTTTTGTTCGAGATTCTCGAATATACGAGTTGATTCGTCGTTTCGAATTTATTAATCGCGAAACGTTCGACGATTTTTTTTTCATCCGGGTCCTAACCTTATCCATATCGAGGCGATTTATAAATGTAATGGTATGTGTAGACGTTTAAGCTCCATAAAAATATATGATAGAACGTACTTCGAAAGAAAAGAGAAAGAGGAATAGCAAAAGCTTTCTCAGCTTACGAATAGAGACACGAGTTATACGTTTTCTAGTCTCCCTATAGGATTCACATCGTCCCTGCCTCATCGTTGCATTATTGTTGTCATTTTTAAAGAAACGATATATCGTTCATTTGTAAAATTGATGAAAGATCTACCATGATTCGCTAAGCCATGGAATTATCTGATAAAGAAACAAGAAAAAAAAAGGTTTCGACTCGACTTCAACCTTTTATCACTTTAAAGCTACCCTCTCGATTTCGAATAAAAATCAGGAACGAAGAGAATTACGTTTAGAGTATAAAACAATCGATCGTGCTTTTTTAACTCGTTTTTAATAATACGTTGAGTATCGTAAATGATGATTGTCTAATTGATTTTCAGACATTTTCAAAAAAAAAAAAAAAAGTAATAGTAACAAGAACAAAATGCATTTAATATGAAAAAGACGAGAATGCATTTTTCCGTGTTTTTATTTTCGAACAGAAAATATAAAAAAAATATATAATTAGATGCAGATACATATCTATATATATATATATTTATATAAAATCAATACGGCATTCAACGTATTAATATTATTTATTAAATGTTTTTGATATAAAAAAAAAAAAAACGTTTAAAATCGGTAATTAAAAAAAGATAACAAATATTCTACGAATCGAAGTATCAAGAAATTTGATAAAAAAAGGAAATCATATAAAAAATCCAAAACAAATTCTACATTTACTGAGATATCCTTTAATCTCAATCTCGTGTTATCTCCTCTTCCCGTATATCCTTTTTTTATCAATTTTGTATATCAATGTCTAGGGACATAGGTATAAGATTCGTATCGATCACGGAATTCGAACGTCGAGTGATTTTTCAAGAGAAGAATTCATCCGTGTTCCATGCGTCTTCGATAAGGGAGCATTGTATATAAAATGTATATAGAGAAACATCGATTGTATCACCGATGAAAATAAAAATAAATAAATAAATGAATAAATAAAAAATAATAATAAAAATAATTGCCAATTGTAACGTTTACGACTGTATTCGACCAATAAAATGCAGAAAAACAGGAAATAAAGAGAATAAAAATAAAATATAAATGTGAGAAACTGATGATAAAAAAAGAAAGAAAGAAAAAAAGAGAAAAATAGATAGATAGATGAAAAGCATTTCAGTGCGAACACGAACATTTGCTCGAATATATATGCATCATGTTTCCAACCTTATCTTACTTCTCAGATTCTTCTCTCTTTCTTTTTTCAACCCCTTTGCGAAGCCCTAAGTCGGTTCTCGAACCCTTCCTAAAAGTTCTTGCCATCGGTTTCAGCGACGACGGCTGTTACACTTGGTGGTCTGTACGGAGTGAGAAGGATAAAGAAACAGAGAGAAAGAGAGAGAGAGAGAAGTTTCCTTTTCGATGATATCACAGCTGCTCGCAAAATCCTATGCCTCGAAGTCTTCGTTCAAGAATGAAAGAAGGAGAAAGAGAAATAGAAAGAGAGAGAGAGAGAGAGATGATTTATGATGAACGGTCCGCTTTTACTGAGTGCAATTAGTCCAAACATGCCTCACTTTCTTAACGATACTGAATCTTTCTTTATTTTCTTTTTCTATCTATTTCTCTTCGTCTCTCTCTCTATTTTTCTTTATTTCTACGAACTTCTCTTTTATAGAAATATCAAGTTTATTGACTAAAGAATTTCATGTTAAAAAAGAGCGAAAGGCAGAATTTACATTATTTTGCATGCTTACGCAAAACAAGGATCTCAGAAATATTACAAAAGTTGCATAATTTTTGATAAATATGGACATTCTCAGTGGAATAAGATACAATGTTTGAGGAATAAAAATAGAACATTAAAACGTAAGTATTACCATTAAGAAGTAATTAGAGCATTTTTATTAAATTCACCCTATTTATTGATTTAATCAATAAGCAATATCAGAATTTTCAATATTTATTGTTTAAATATAAACAATGTTAGTATTTTTTCTTAAATATTTTGACATTATTTCATAATTATAAAGTAATAAAAATTCTGATATTGATCAATGCAATAATTTATAATAAAAAAAAGTATAATTTTCATTGATTCAATGCACTTATTCCATAAACAAATTATCGAAGAATGATTTTGAATTGCTATATAATCTCAACATAAATGATCAGTATATCTAAACATAGTAACAAACATTATATAAGTAGAAATATAAAAAAAAGAAACAAAAGAGAAAAATATTCAGAGTATATTCAAACGATAACAAAGTAAGTAGCAAGTCAGGTAGAACATTGGTTAGTTCCGATTCAAAACTGGCCTCGTCTACATCATAAATCGTTTTCCGATTGAAAGCACCAATTTTACTCTTCGGTAAACGTCACATTTTGCATTTTAAATCAATAAAAGTACTTATTTCTTCGTTTACAATATCGATGTCGTAGCAGAAACGTGTTGAAATCTACAAACATATGGAATTTTTGAGAAAAAACAAAAATCATTGCCAGATGAACGAATATGTCGCTTCAAACGGGTAACGTTATAGAACTTCGGAAAGAGTATGTATTCCTTTTTACGATCAATTATTTGATTTTTCAAACAAAACAATATTATTTGATCAAAACGTTAATTGATATCAACAACATATACGAGATAAATGATCTCGTTTACGGAAGATCGAAGATAATCGAACCTAACTGAAAGACGCGATTTGACGTAGGACAAGAGATTATTCTGCAGCAGGGGTAGCACATCGCATTATATACATAAGCCGTATGCATATACATATGCATGTATTTATGTATATACGTACGTATATATATATATACTAATAAATATATATGTACGTACTTCGTGCCATCTACTCTGTACATATAGGTGAATGTGTAATGACGCGTGGACGTCAAGCGACAATGTTACGCGCGTGATTTACGTCGAGAACGTTCGCTTGACTTGCCATATACGAGACCAGGCATGTTTAACTTAAAAGTGTGTTGATTAAACTCGATAGCCCGTATTAAAGAAAATATCAAATAATATCGTATTTAACAAAATTCGAATCTTTTAAATTATAGAATTATTTTATAGGATTTTAATAAATAATTAGGATACTAAAATGTTATCCAAAAGAAAGAAAACAAATAAAGTAGGGAAGAAAAAGAAAAAAAAATATCATGTGGGCAGATCACACGTGTTAGAAGTGAAACCATCGAAAAAAGAAAGTTTCAAGAGATTGAAACGAATGCAGAATATCAGGTGTAGGATAATTGTAGGGTTGTTTTTTTTAAATATTATTATTATAATATTGTTACCACTTTCAAAAATTATTTTACGTTTTATTAACATATAACACATAACATATTAGACAGTAAGCAAGTTCTCAATTCGAAGAAATGAGACAAGTTGCTTCTGGTAACTAAAAAATGTATGATAACTGAACACCTCTCGGCATGCAAGAAATGCACAAACGCCTTCCGTCGAACTCTTTAAAACTTCCCTAATATCTTCTTTCTGTAGATTTTCACGAAACTGGCGTTTCCGAAAAGTAGTCAGGTTTTTTCCGAAAAGTAGTGAGGTTTTTTCCGAAAAGTAGTGAAAAGTAGTCTTGAGTTGAATTTGTCAGCTGCTTCTAATGTATTCTATAGTGCTCTCTAGCTCTTTTTCTCTGATGTATCTGATAATCATTTTTTTTTTAATGAAATATTGCAGCAAATAAAATACTATATTCTATCTATTTCCTAATTATTAATTTTAATATGTGCGAACTAAAGAACTTATATTCATTTTTCATTAAAAAAAAAATAGAAATATTTTTAAATAGAAAAGGAATGATACATTTGTTAAAAAAACAAATTTGACCACGCACCTTCTTTCTTTATTTCGACCTTCGGTTCGTTTGTACCTTATTTTTTTGTTATACCTTCGTTCTTATCTCTTTTTATTCTTCTACTCTTCTATCGCTCCTACCTACAAACAGTTTAAGTATCGTAATAATATGTGTCAATTCTTCGTAGTATGGAGATGCACACAAACACACACATATACAACCAGAAGCGATAACTACGAAGCAGATCATAAAGAGGAGACCGAGAATAGGTAAAACTGTATAGCTATATTCCGTCTCATTCTATCGCAGGCTAAATCCTATATGTTTGTCTTTTTTTCTCTCATTATTTAGTATAGCAGCCGTTTCATAGCTCTGTTTCCTGACCGACTGTGTTTCATTTTTTTTTTCAGATCACTCCCTATTCTAAAGAAGTTTTCACTTCAAAAAAAGACTTAAAAATTTTGTTTTATATCATCAAAGGAGATAATTAAGATATAGAAAATAAATTCTCGAGTAATGAATTTAATTCAACGATCATAGACAAGCTCGACTCGATATCGATTGAAAAACGTCATGAATCGAGAACAGCTATTCCATAGGGATATTCGTAAGATGAAATACGCTCTTGACGATGCTCCAAGTAGAATTTATGATCGTCGATATTGCCGAGAGCTTAAAAGCACTGGATCGGTGGTATAGGAACGTCGAAGATCCGTTGCGTTTCCGCTTCTTTGCCTTCGAAAGGAGTACCGAGAAAAAACGGCAAATAGAGATGGAAAGGGAGAAGGAGAGAAAAAAGAGGGGATTGGAAAGGGATGAGGAGGGAGGCGTAGAACATCTGTTAAAACGTCATAAATCGTTTCGTGGCTTCTTTCGCGATTTTCACGTAGTAATAGTTCGAATTGCGATGAGTGGTAAGTTGAAAGGCGGACAAGAAAAAGATGAGGATGAATTGAATAAAGATGGACGATGCGCTGGACGAGAAATTCAATCCTCACCAATACCATCGCGTCTTCCACCCATCGCGACTTCTTATTTACCCTTAGGGCATGAGATTAAGCGAATGGGCTTTTTCGGTACTCGCGAGTGCTTCTCGAAGCGTAAAGCAGCCTGCAGGAGGGTCGTCTGATCGTATCGTCGTACGTGCCACCCCAATTGACAAGTCCATTAAAAAGAAGGACGAAAAGCAGAGGAAATGAACGAAGAAAAAAAAAGATGCCAAGATGCCGGAGAAAGCACACGTTCTATTGCTTTCTCTTTCTTTCTTCCTGTTAAGAAAATGAGACTACCGTTTGCTTTTAGGGCAGTACGCTTGAATTCATTGCGGCTAAGTAAGCTAGAATAATGTTGTTTAACGTTCACTTTGATCAAGTTAAGATGAAAGTAATTGAAACTAGAAATTATAAAATGTTATCTGTATATTAATACTTTATTGTATAAATATAGGATTTTTTTTCTAATTAAAATGCGATTCGATTTTTAAATCCATATTTTGATCAGAAGTTGTTTAGAAATTCCAATAATTTTTCATTACATGATATTCGAGCTTTATATATTGCTCTACGAAGTATACGTATTGATTAAAATTAGATACATATATTCCCTAACATACATACAGCTCTACCTTCTCTTTTAGTAGGAGATTCTAAAAATTTTAATTGAAGTATAACTCTATCTTTTAATCCATATTTAGATAAAAAGACGTTTTAAAAAAGCATAGATATTTTTTATTATGTGGATGAAGATTTATTGATCGTATATATTGATGAGAATTAAATAAAGATCTATATATATATATATATATATATAATATATATCTTAAAGTCTCTACATTTTTATCCAGATAAGTTATTAAACATTTTATGAACAAAAAGTTCTTATTAGATGTTTTATAGGTCGTTCACTTTAAGCTTGCATGGAAGCTTTTATTAAAAGCATGCTGATATCATTTTGGTCGATGTTGAAAGAGAGTATATAACAAAAATGAGCGATTCCATCATCCGAGCAAGTTTATCGACGTTGATGACTTCGATATTCTGTGAGAATGTCAAGGCATTAAAAGTGGAACTATTACACGATCATAAAACCTGCTTTTTAACGAGCACAAGGAAACGATATTGATTTTCAAACATTAGAAAAAGACCAATAAATTGAATGGAATTTATTTTTATATATTAATTATTATTTACTTTGTATTATTTATCTACTAATAATTATCTAATGAAATGTATCCTACAGAATTATATTAATAATTAACACAAATTAAATAACATGTTTTAACAACTAATTCTATAAGAGATAAACATCAAACTAACATAATCTTTTTTAATTCAAGAAAGCAGTTTCTCTAGGTTCAAAATAAAAAAAACTTTATTTTCATTCCTTCGCATCAACAAAAATTCTCGAATGGTTTGCAATTTTTGAAAGGTTCGCTTAAACGTTTGCCTCATCGATAAAAAATTTTGGTTAAAAATTTTAATTTCAATATTAAATCAAAGTTTCCTTAAATAATTTAGATCCTCGAATGCGGTGAAAGTTTCTCGAATGCATTGCATCCCTAAGGCTAGAAGTACGGATTTCAAGTTCGTCCGGGAAATCCTTCGCGTTAGAGCTAGCGACTAATTTGTTGGTAAACAATGTTCATTACGCGCAACGCTTAAAGCCAGGCTTAAGCATAGTTCCACAGGAATTAGCAAAGATGGCCGGCAGAGAGAGTGGATTGTATGCCGGCTTCTAATTTTACGACGACAGGGAATTAAAAGAACTAATTTATTTTTTTTACTTTCAACTTTTGTTTCGTAAGAAAAAAAAAAAAAAAGAAAAAAAAACATTTCCTTTATTCTTTTATAATTAAACACGTTCGACTTGGAAAATTATAAATAATATTTGAATGTTGTAGACAAATATAAAACACATTAATATATGTACATATATTTATATATGTACACAGTCAACAAGTATATCATTTATATAAGGATTAGTAAAAATTATTTTCTACCTTTAAAAGAGAAATGGTTTAAAGAGATTCACTCTTTACAATTTTAATACTATACCTGTTATATTATTATCGTGAATACGAAGCTATAGAATTTTTTTAATTGAGTACGTATTTAATGAATCCCGTCAACATATAAACAAATAAACTTCTTGAATTTGAATTATGTGTACAATTACGAATTGCAAAATGACGAAATGAATAAAATGAAAGGATAAAAATATTAAGATACTTTTTTCGTATAAAATAAATAGATTCTCGTGTCGTCAAAAAATGGTAGTCGTTTTGTTCGTAATAGAAATAAAAAAAAAAAAAGTATACTCTCGCGTTAATAATCTAATACATTATCCGAGCGAATAAAAAAGTTTTTAGTATCCTATACAGCAAGGGCTAGGATTCATAAAATTTCGAGTGGACTAGAACGAAGCATTTTTCTCTTTTTTTCTCTTTCTCTTTCTCTCTCTCTCCCTCTCTTTACCTCTCTCTCTTTCACTCTCTTCGTCCAAAGTAGAACAGCATTAACTTTTGAAGCTCGTACAGTAGCCGTGGAGAATGCATGTCATGGTGTTAGATGTTCGCTCCACCCTATTAGGGGCACTTCGTTAGTGTTATTAGTACTCGACAGTGTTCGTAGTCTTCCTTTTTCATGCTTGACTTTATCCTCTTCAACCATATCAATTCTAAGTTAGTTTCATCGGAAGTATGTTCGTGAAGCACTCTCAAAACATAAGTTTATTAAAAATTTTACTATTAATAAGTAGACGTTCTTGTTAAATTATCAGCCTTGGCTTTCGTTCTTTTATAATAAATATAAAATATTAAAAAAATATAATATAAATAGGATTGAAAAAACTAAAGAGTAAAATAAAATTCACCCTATCAAGATAGGTCAAAAGAATTAATCATAATTTTCAAAATTTCTATTAATTAAAATAAACATCTTGCAGGATTTTTTGTATCGTCTATGGTAAATATAAAAAATTAAAAAGTGTTTTTAACAGGTAAATTTCAAACGCGTGGTGCTACAGCGAAAGGACATTACTATTAGAATAGGTTAAAATTGTTCTCAGCAACTACCGTCGTTTGTATTTAAATCGTGAACATGCGGACCGATTACGATTACGTGCTCTCCGTTTGGATAAGCATACGGAAGGCCAAACGATTAAACTAAACTCTCCTCTTCGTACAGTCTCGTCCGGTCGACCCCGAAACCCTTTTCACATGCATTCAGAATATCACGGTTAAATCGAAAGCGGCCCATTTTCGAAACGTTATTTCCTAATTAAACTCATCTCTTAATTAACTCAATTATTTTCGTTAAACGAAACTTTGTTGTAAGATTTCTTATATCTTGATCGTTCTGTCTTTTCTGATTAAGTCATGTGATTAATATTTTCAATGTTCACAATGACAACAAGAAAAAATATATGTATACGTTATTTACAGACATTACCGTAATGTTAATTATTATTTGTATTGTATTTTATATGTATGTAATTTTTTCGATTTTTTATTAGAGAAAATGAACTAGGGTAGTGCTTTTGGTCTCTCTGTAACTATTATATAATTGTAACTATAAAAATGATTAAAACAATAATATTGAACAATAACACATAATAATATAATGATTGTAATAGTGATAATGGTAGTAATAATAGTATAAAGGAAATTAAATAGAACGTAATACCAGGGAGAAACTCGCACGAGAATCAGAATGGAAGACCTCACGAAAATGCAATTTCCCTGCCAAGGAAATGTACGTAGAAGATCCAATAAGAAATTCCACGTGTCCTCTCATATAATTTCGAAATCTTTTTTTACAAAAAGTATTTCTTTTACAATGAAAAACTGTTACTATTATTTTTATTAGTATTATTACTATTATTGCTAAGTATTGTTCATTAACGAGGATCACGTAAATAGGAAATGTTCAAATTCGATATTAGGATAAAACGTGTAAAATAATTATCGAGAATCGATGGCCCTAGTTATCACGTTAAAATCCCGTTTAAATCCTGTGGAAAAGTGGTAACACGCGCTTTCAATTAAATTTCCGAGAGCGACCTCCGGATCGTGCTCTTGTTACGCAGTAGATGGTATAATCAATGATTCCCAGTGTTACTGATCACGGTGATCTTTAAAATCATCAGATTAAAGCGTTGAGCATGCAATTTTACCGTGAATCAATCATCGACTGGTAATTTTTGACATGAAAATAGGTGTTTATAAAAAAAAACATATCTCTATACGTAAAGATCTAAACAATCAAATCAAAAATAAAATCATTCAATTTTATTTAACGTAAATTCGTATGATACCCATATTTGGCATAATAAAATATCATGTTTACATATAATACATAAATTCACATTTTTAATTAGTTACGAATATAATTTATTACAATCGTTTGTTCTTTCAATAATGAAAGATTAAATTACAACTTTATAAATGTTCAAATTTATACGTTATTTTATTTTAATGTTATCACAGAATCTTATTCTTTGATAGGAGTTCTTAGACACGTGATATTAATCGTATCGACGCAAAGTGGACGACGAGACGACACCGTGGGCTTAAAGTTTCTGCATTTGAAAGCCTCTTACGGTAGAACAAGAGAAACTTCCTTCACCCGCCGATAAAGTTCTCTCATGTACGTCGAAGAAAAAGAAGAAAAATCTTGAATATTCTTCCACGTATGTAGGTATGTATATGTCTAACTCATACATGTACTGTTGTGTACGTACGATCTCAAGCATGGTGGCATAAAATCGACATGGTACCCAAGTATATACCCTCATAAATGTATTTAACACCAAAATGGTTAAACCTATACCTACTCGTTCGTGCAGTCTTATTTAATGTCATATCAATAATTGTCATCATTTAAAAAATCAAAAAATAAATACATTCTTGAATATCAATCTGATAATATAATTTTTATACAAAATTTCATGAATTTACAAGGAACGTGAAGTTATGAGAAAAAAAAATATCTAAATGTTCAAACAAATTTCTAACAAACAAACTATTCTATAGTCTTTCCCAAGATATTGAGGCACAGTTTCTACGGTATCTCAAATAGTAATTATATATACCCAAAGGCAAACAGAAATAGAGAGACAGAGAGGGAGAGAAAAGAGATAGGTACAAAACGCTCTAGGCATGTTAGCTCGTAGAAAGGTCGCTGTCCTGTTTCAGTTAATCAACGTGTTTCCCTGTAAGTTCATTACTGAAATGGCATTCGATTGCACTGCACTCTATTCGAGCTATTTGTCTGCTTGCCAAACTAGTATTGTTTTGTAAATATATATATATATATATATATATATATATATATATATATATATAGTACATATTGTCAAATGTATGTATATTTAACTCTAAGAATTAAAATTCGCTATTTTCCTAAATATCTACCCATTATGTCTGTATTTCTCTATATGTATTTGATGTAAGATAAACACGTGCACATTCGAGATAAAAGTAAGAATCATCATAACTAATGCACGAATATTGTGAACGTGTTCTATCTTTTGTCACTTTTGACACTACTTCTGTTATCGTTTCTATTCATTCCCATAGCCGAAAATTTATTGAGAGAAAAAGGGTGAGAGGGAGGAAGTGGGAAAGGAAAAGAGTGAAAGGGAGGAAGGAAGAAAGTGAGAAAGGGAGAGGAGAGAAAAGGGAAATGAAAACGGACACTCGTTTGTATGAAAGCGTAACAATATCCTGACATGAGGATAGAATTGTATCCGACGTCGAAGTTATGTAATTTGAAAACCATTCACTTGAAAATGTTCCGATGAATGTTTCTTTTTTAATGTTCGTCGAAATAGAATTCCTTTTTTTTTTCTTTTTCTTTTTCTTTTTTAAATTTCGTTGATATTTTCCATTTCAAATATCGTTCATATTACTTGTGAAAAATATTGTAACATGTGTCTTTATTAACTTCGTTATCGAAATAAAAAAGAAACGGCATGCGAACATATGATACTTAACATGAAATATTAAATATCATATAATTTTTTTTTAAATATTAAATTATGATTACTGTGAAAAATATTTAGTACAGGAAATTCATTAGTTGTTTCATGATAAAATTGTCTTTTAAATGATTTTGATTCTACATATAATATAAAAGATAGAGGAAGAGAGAAAAGTAGATATAATTATTCGTTTAATTATTCGTTCGCTTGTTTGAGGAAAGCGCTCGTCAAAAGAGGAATTACGTGACCCAGCATGATGCCTCACTAATGAGGAACCGCGACATTATTTTACTACCCACCTAACTACGCGATGACTCGCGGCAAAGTCGGAAGCTTGGCAAAAAGGAAGTGCACGTGTTAAGGAGAGTATGGCCGATAAGAAAAAATCGATTTAATGTTTTCGAAGTTTTTTACTTGCAAAATTCAAGCCACACTTCTTTCTACCAACTAGACTCACAAATTCGAATTTTAAACACATTATTTTCAATTGTTTCAATGAATCAACTTAAAAAGTACGATTGAAATGGAAATAACAAATATCTTGAAAATTAAAATGTTATTGTAAAAATGGCTATTAACATTAAAAATGGCATATATAATACAATTTTCTTATGTGTAAATCTATTTATTATGTAGATTGGAAATTTATTATTAACGCTCTATGGGCTCGTGTAACTTTCAAGTAACATATTCATTTTTCAGCATTTTACTAAACAATTTTAGTTTTTTTAATGAAATGTCATATACACCTTAATTTTTCAAACTTTCCGAGACAGCTAATACCATATACATAACGGTTACCAGCATAATTAACATAAAATAACAAAATAAATGTTGTACCAACTGTCTGTAATAGAAGCAAGCGAAACCTTTTTTTGTTCATTGATATTATTTTTGTTTCTGTCGGTATTTACCGAATAAAAAATTATGTAGTAAGTTCTAAGTTGGAAAATCCATAAAAACTAATTTTTTTGCATTTCAAATATCATTTTCTTAATTTTTTTTTTTTTATAATGAAGTTTTGTTACTTTGAAGTAACATTGGCCTATAAAGAAATCTTCTGTATATTTAGGATCACGCTTTTGTGTTCCATCGAATGTTGGAAATAGTTGAAGAATCCGTTGCAGCAAACAATTCTTGATCATTTTTATCAGTTTTATTTGAGGAAAAGATGCGAAGATTCTAAAAGGATAAATTTTTACGAAAAAAAAATAGATAATTTAGACCGGTGGTCAATGCTTAGCTGTTATATAAGCAAAACTGTTTATTGCATTCTGTAAGACCCAGGAATCAATTTAACTTACAATTTAACATTTAAAATTAAAATTGCATTCTGTCTATGTCAGGAGTACAAACGTCAAGTGAAAACTATATCGTAGAATTTCACGCTTAAGTTTTCATACACAGACGTTCGAATATTATAGACCGTTGTTACCTGAAAGTCACATATTGAATATACTGCAATAAAATTGTTTAAACAAAAAGTTTTTGGTTTATTTGCATATATATGTTTATAATTGCTGATTTTTCGTTCCCCTAATATTTTTTGGATTGAAAAAAAAAAATTTGGCCCATAGAGGGTTAATTTAAAATGATTTATAATGTTTATGAACTTGAATGTAACGTTAAAAATAAAAAAATAAAATTATAAATATAACATATTTCGTTTTTTCTCGATGAATCGATGAGAAGTAAAAGATAATAACTTTCACGTATAATGCGAATGTATAATATGCCAATAGGAAAATTTAACGAGACCCTCTCTGCTCTCCCTCTACAAGATCACAACATGGAAATTTTCGTTGTACTTTCTCCTACCCTCTAAACCTACTATCCGTACTTCCTTTCTTTTACTTCCCTCCCTTTCTACTCTTTCTATCTGAAAATCAGGAATGCCCTTGGGATAAGGAAAGCTGCGAGAGCTGTTTTGTCCTTTACAAAGCCTACGTGCCTCCTCTAAACGTCGTAATTGGAGTCGACCATCTCGACCCTTTTCTTCTTCTTTCTTCTGTCTCTCTTTCATACTTATTTTCTTTCCTATTTTTTCACCATACCACATTATCATATCTATCTCTCTTTTTCTTTCTATTCTCTCTCTTGTTACCTGATAATGGATATCAAATTAAAAGAGAAAAGAGAGATGTTTTTAATTTTAGTTCTAAACTTTATAAACATTTGTGAATCTTATACTATATATTCAGTTTTATTATACATTATATATTACATTAAATCTATTATACAAATATATATGATAAGATAATAAAATAAAAGGGTTTGATATTTGGAAAGGTTATAGTACTTATCGAGACAAATAAAAAAAAATCTAATTAACGTGGATCCTAAAATCAATCCTTTCGATGTAATTAAACTTTTATTATTTATTAGCATTCGATATCGTAAGTGAGCCTCTTGGCAGCATATTCGATACGAAAAAGTTAAATTTAGGGCCCACGTTAATAAGATTTATTTTACTGGTCTCGATAAGTACTATATGCCATTCAAATATCGTACCCTTATTTATAGCACCCCGTATACATATACTTATACTTATTTTATATTAATTTTTCGTTATTCTTATTACAGAATCACAACTTACTTTATATCAATCATATCGAAATATGGATTTCATTATATTTCAAAGAGAGCTAATGTCAATCATTCTTTATACTTTTCAATCAGGTTCTTTTTAACTTAATGAACGATTCGTCCCTCATTTGTCTCAATATTTCGTTCTTGTCGTCGTCGCATCGTCCGTTATTGTTTCGTGTGTTTCCTTTTCTTTCAATAACAAAGTTAACGAAGAAAAAGTATTCCGGTCGAGACGGCGAGTATCGACCTAGGAGAGAGTTTACCCAACTTCAACCACTCTTTTCATCTCCCTATCCCATACACCTCCACTCGTTTTGCTTCGCGAGAGTACTGGACAAATTCTTTCCATCTCTCTTTTACTTTCCAGAAATATAGGATAGAAGGATATTGTACTGTGAAAAAGGATGAGTCTCTCTCGATATCCACGTGCATCGAAACCCCTTATACGACTCGATATTACGCACATGTCGAAGAGGAGTAGAAAAAAAGAGACGAGAAGGAAAAATAAAAAGACAAAGAGAATGAAAGAAGAAAAAGAGAGATAGAAAGAAAAACAAAGGATATACATTGTTACAGGATATAGAAATATGTTTTTTTACGTTACTATAAAAAACAAAAAGAAATTGCAATTTTTGTCTATTTTAATAATAATATTAACAGTTAAAATGCAAATAGGATTAAAATAATAAAGATCGGAAAGAGTAATAAACAGGAAAGTTTATTCAATGCATCGGCGCATTATTGTGATAGCATTGTTATTTTTATTCCCGAAGGAAATTAGTTATAACGTAATAGACCCTTAAGGCACACTGTCGAGACTGGATAAAAAGGAATGAGAAAACTGATCGCTTGCCAAAGAAAAAGGAAGAGATATAACGTTGAATTTCAGTATTTATTTGAAGAAGCAATTTTTTCCGTGCATTTGATAACGTCATTGTAATCGACAGATATCATCTGCATTGAACTTAACATTTATGAATTTATGACAATTTAATCTAACGTGACAAGATTAAGAAAAGATTTTTCTATGATATACTCTTATTTATGATCTTCTTATACTATTATATATCTAACCTATGGAAAAGTATTTTTAATATGATATAATATTTTGTATAATTTAGAAAGGGAACACACACACAAAATTATAATTGCAAGGAGTTGCATTAGAACATAACGCTAAATTCAAGTCCCTTTGCTACATTAATGGATTATTAATGAAGGTATATTAGTGCATTATTGATTCATATGAGACAAACTCATTGGCCTAACGTCGGTATTGTTATCTTCATTAGGAACATTAAACGTTAATGAAATTTCTCCGTTGAGAGACAACTGTACGTCAGCCTTCCAATTGAAAATGTATGTATAATTAGATAATTAGATATATGGATATCATTTAAAAGAATAAGAAGTTAAAGATAATCATGATTATTGCTAGGATCTACGTATAAAAAATAGAATAGAATTATCCTGTCTAGACTAATTCTTAAATAATTGATGAAAATTCCACTTACGATTCGTTAAAGACGAAATACATAGATAAAACGTTTTATTAGAATCGACAAACGCGTTAACCCACATGCAACATTTTGGAAGATGCGAGTTCATCGAACCGCGAACTATCATATACGATCGATATTTAATTTACTCTCTAATCCAAATTTAACTCGTTGTCACTGTTCCACTGCTGAGAGAAGATATTAAGTTCGTATTAAATTATCTGCCACATGCAGAATTCCCACCGTGAGCGCGAGGACTCGGCCCCATCTTCGATATAATATTTCATACCGATGCCGAGATAAAATCAAGAGAATGCCCTCGACGCTTGGTTTAACACGAATATGATAACTATGTAAGAAAAGACGAAGGTACTAGATTTTTTACTTTTCATTTTGTTTTCTCTTACAGTTCTTCAAGCTTGAATAATACAGTGGATTATTATTCTAAGCATTATTTCGAACGTCTTGAACAAATCAAAGCTTTTTCTAATAATAAATAGTTTCCTTGCAATCAAATAGTTATCATGTCTGATTATATATTACTACTACTACTTACACGAGAACTACTTACGAATCATAAATTCAGAAAGTGAATATATAAGTATTAACTATATTACTTAATGATTCGTATAATTCGACACGTCGTAAAAATAATAAATAGTTATAAAAATAGATAAACATTGAAACTAATCGAAAAGAAACTCGTATACAAAAGAAAACGATATTAACGTCGAAGCAATACTATTTCGCAATTCTGTTTACATTTTTACGATGCAGTATTTTTTTCGTTAGTCACAATCATACCTACGTAAATATGTACTCGTACATACATACATTTCACAGTGCCTTCTGCAGGAACATTCAACTCGATCCGCGTACAGAACGTTTCGTATAATCTGATTTATCGTTCTTGCAGCCGGTGTTTTATGAAAACCGTGCTCGCTTTCGATGCACGTTTCTATAATCCCTATATTTTCCTTTCTTCCTTATCTTTCTCTCTCTCTTTTCCTCTTTCTATCCATTTGTGTTTCCCCGTGAACTTGCTATGAGCAATTTGCTAAAATGTTTATATAAAAGCGATAATAAAAGTAACTACCTTAGTAATAAGAATGCACGATCATTATAAATACGAAGACAGTGATAATTCATCGTTAAATCGTTATAACCAAGCAGTGAAAATTGATCCCCGAACTTTTTCGTTTATATCGTCCACAGCTTATCTCTTGTTCTCTCTCATTTACTACATTTATGCATTTTCTACATTATTTTTTAGTATACAATTTTTTTGATTTTTAAATCTATAGCTGTTTGTGTACCTATTACAATATAATATATCATTAAAATTTGCTTAATTTAAAAACATATTTAAAACATATACTCTTTTGTGTGTTATAACTATTTGTATAATAGACTAAAAGATGATATTATAGTCTTCTAAAAGTAATTCCTTCATTATTTTCACAATATAAGCAAAATATCTAAAGAATCGAATATATAGAAAGAAAGAAATTAATGAAGAATATTTTTCGTTTCATATTTATATACTTAAGTGTTTATATAAAAAAAATATATCTACAAGTACCATATAAATTTATACAGACTATAAAATATAGCTAATTCTTAATACCGGACATAATATATCTTCAAATAACATAGAATCAAATAACTCGGAAGCATAGACGAATTCCAACGTTGATCGTTCGATATCGCTGGAAGGAACGCAAGTCGTGTTCGCTTGATCTGATTTATCGTTAGTCGCTGTCCAAGCAGTTCATGAAAGTGGATTCGTGGCTTACCGAGGCAACCGATCACAGGATGGACAAAGAGAGGAAAAGAGAAGAATGACGAAGAGGAAGAGAAAAGAGAGGATAGAGGAGGAAGCAACTGGAGCTTTATAAACCGAACGAACGAACTAACCAACGAACGAACAAACGAACAGCACGTTGTACATAAACGTCGACCAGTTTGATTCTGCTTTCACGAATACAACCATCGTGTCGTTTACCAAACGTGAATTTCGAAAGAGAAGTCGATCGGCGCCATTCCATACGTGCCGTTCTCTTGGCGCCAGCCAATTAACAAGATAATACGAAACACGACCGAATAAATAACCGGCGTTATGCGTGTCTCGTGAACGCGTTTTCGTCCTTCTTCTTTACTCTGCTTGATTTAAAAGTCATGATCTATTTTCTTTCTCTCTTACTCTTTCTCTCTCTCTTGCTCTCTTTCTTTCTGTATTGCTTTTTGCTTTCCTTTTTCTTTCTTGTTTGACGTTGGTCAATCGATTTGCCGGATTGATTAAATACGTTGTTTAATTTATTATCTATTTATTCGAGCCAATAACATTACGATTTATATGTGTATGTTTTGTCCAATGTAAGTAGATTATGTAAATATGTGTATTTAAAAACGTTAAGTTTTTACTCGTTCGAGTGGTTTAACGAGCTGTTATTAATATATCTCGAATAGTTAATCGCCAATTAGGTATTGGTAATGTTTGACATCTAAACGTTTGGAAAATTTATTAGAAATATCGTAATTTAATATTATTTTATTTGAAAAAATAATTTGTACACACACACACACACACGCGTATATAAATTATTAAATTGTTATTAATTTATTTCCTTATTTCTCAAATAATTTCAGAAAAGTAATTTACTTATTATATTAATTCTATATAGATTCAAGTATTATGTTTTAAGGATAGTGTATGAATAAAAAAATTTTTATACTTGAAATAGCCTCAGAGAAAATGCATCTTCGTGAGTATCTTCGTTCAGAACTTTCAACGACATTCTCGCAAAGAGACTAGGAAGGTCCAATAAAAGGTTTGCAAGAAAGTCTCGTATCGTAAGACCTCTTAGACGTTAAGTAAAAGCTCAATCCGACTACGGGAATGGACACACAACATCCCTTTTCTATTTTTTTTTAGAAATTTCTCCTTCTATCTTTATTTTCTTACACCATTTACCGCACCACACTAAAACCACATGACTTACGTAATTTTTCTTGCTACAAATGTAACTAGCAAAGCCATGAGTTTTACTCTAATCATTAATTTTGATAACTTTAAAAGGATTGATACTTGGCTAACATATTTTTATATTGATGCCAGTATAAATAATGTGTCTTTGAAAGAGAGAAAAAGAGAAAAGAAAAGTATAAGTATAAAACATATAACTTATACAAGATGGATTAATTTAATGATAACACGAAATACGTATGAATAAAAGAATAAGAGAAAACAATGATTAACAAAAAAATTAATATCAATTTTGATTATATTTTAGCATAATAATATATAATAATCTTATTTAATAACTAAAATTACATTATCGAATAAAATTTGTGGAAAGAAAATATTCCACAGAAACGATATCGTTACGCGATTAAATTTTTAGACGATCTATCGAGTATCCACTTAAATACCTATCTAGTCCAATCAATAATATGACTCAATTAACCTATAATTAGACTATCGCTCTTACTCGTATTGTTAGGATGACGTTAGCACGGTGCACGATATGACAAGAGGATGAGAATAAAAGAAGAAAAGAGAAGATGAAAATAAAGAAAGGAACAAAGTTTAAATTAATTCGGGACACGTGCAATTATTAAGGTGCTTTCGATGAGGAAAATAGAGAAAAAAAAAGAGAGTAAGAGAAAGAAGAGAATATTTTATATATGTGCAAAAATCGAAGGTAAAAAAGAGAAAGAGAGAGAGAGAGAAAGTTTGTGAGAGAACCTTTATAGAGCTTGTTGTTCCGCAGTGCGAGGCGTTAAGTAAAAGCCATCAGGCTGATGAATATCGGGTTTTTGCTGTGCCAGAAAAATTCGTGTAGCCCATGGAACCCAAGTACGACTCTCAACTACTTTTTCAACGTTGAATTTTTCACGTTCTTAGGACATACAACACAAAAAGCCAAGTTTTAGTCCCTTCTATCTTTTTTTCTCTTTCTACTACGTTTACTGATACGCTTATATATATATATATATATATATATATATATATATATGWGTGTTTCTTCCTGAGTAAAAGTGTAAAGAGTATAGAGTATGAAGAGGATATAATTGATAGAGGATACATGGAAACTGGTTACAACACGAGTCAGTGAAGTATTAAGTAAAAGCCATCATGCTGATGAATATCGGCTTTTCGCATATCCGCACTACCAATTTTACTTTATTTTATTTTTATTTTTCCTTTTTCTTTTTTCTTTCTTTAACTATACTGACGATGACAACAAAACGAGTGTATCTAATTATTAGATATGGATATCTACACGTAGAAATCATAGCAATCAAAGATTATCCAAGATTTGTAAGTATCTAACTTTCACCATACCGCAAAAAATGTAAGCAGCAAAATCGAAACTGGCAGCTCGTGAATGAAATAAAAAAAAATACCTTATACTGATCGGTGAAGATCATTTTAAACCTAGATTCACTTGAATAAACATTATACGAATATTCTTATGTTCTGATAAATTCTTAATCTCGTAAAATATTTGATATCGTCCTTTAAATATTTTAACAGAGACAGAAACTAAAAAAAAATAAGTTTCTTATCTTTAATTAGACTTTCTCGATAAACAAACTTATTAAAATGATTATAAATGTAAATAAATATATCTAAGAAGCAATTAAAACTTTTGACTAAAAATATAATGTACATTGTATCAATGGATTATAAAAGTTCTGATTTTGTTATTAAAACAATGTTAAAATAAGGATTCTATTGTATTAGTTTCCTGTTAGCAAGAGAATCCTACTAATCTATGCGCGACATCACGACTGACAATCGAAGGATCCTCGTGTTACTTCTTCTTGAGTGGGCGAGAAGCCAAGAGAGTGGTGCGATGGTAGACCGAGCTTGAAGTTTCGTCTTTCACCGCAAAACTGAATCTATAGGAAGTAAAGCCAGTTCTTCTACTTGTCGGAGCACCTTTAGAAACCGACCGAGTGGTTTCGCAATTAAATGAGGCGATGGTTCCATTTTTTTAACCAGGGCTTAGTTTTCTTCTTACTCTTTTTTCTCTTATTCATCGTTGTTCTCCTATATAACAGTACATCCAAAGATACTGTTAGGCGATAATATAGTAAATAGTAGAGACCAGAGAATATTTAAACAAAGCTTTACTTAACGTAGATACTTTTCGCAAAACATTTTTATTCAAGATATTTTAACAAGAATTCTAACTATAAATATCTTTTATTTTTGAAATACCTAGATTTGTTGATTTTTAAGCGTTTATTTAAATAGTATTAAACATTAAATAGAAATATATTCACCAATGAAATATAATCATGATATGTGGGTATTAACGTAATCGCTATACCATTCTACATGATACAATGAATAACTATCTAATTTCACATACGTAGATATAGATGAATTGACTAAACGATCCTTTCGCAAACCGCAAAATGTTCAAAATTCAGCAGATGTCTCTGGATAGCTTGAACGTATCGTTTCGTGTTCGCGCGGATAATGAAAGCTTTGGACGCACAGATACGACCATTACGATATAACATATTTGATTTCAAATAAATGATAGGTATTAGTCGGGCAATTAACGGTTCGCACGACGAGGCTGCGTTAATGAAAATTCGATTAGCGAATTTTAAGCGAGCCGTTGACACGTTCGTTTCCAAGTGAGGATGTAGAGGTGCTGGATGAATCTATGGGAGTGGTCCTGACGAGCTTTACGGAAGCAAACGGTTTTGGTATTCGATTTCACAGTATATATAACTGACGAATACAAATCACCGACACAGATCAGTCTCGTCTATCTCGCAGATTGGATTCCACCTACATTTTTATAGAATTTTTCGGCTAGAACGAAGCTTTCATCAGCGCACTATTCTTTCTAACGATTAAATTTCGATTACCGACGATGGAACGATATCGGAACCGTCACCTTCCTTCCGCTCTTGTATGAGAGAAACAGAGAGAGAGAGAGAGAAAAAGATCAAAGATTGAACTATATTGGCATAGAAAAAGAGAAGAAACAAGTTCACTAAAGTGAAGTGAAAATTTCGATTAGATTTTTTGTTTATCCGATTTTTCCATCACAGGATACCGTTCGTTTATACAGTCAAGAGATATTTCGGGATGTTTCATGGAAAGAGTTCTAGACTGTAGATTTTGTTTTATTTGAATAGCTTGGATAGGTATACCCACTATAAAAGAAAAAGATTTAAATAAGTCGAAAATGTTAAAAGAAATTCTAGAATTATTTAAAACCTTGCAGATTATCGTTTGACAACGGATCTAATGAAAATAATAATAATAATAATAATAATGACAATAGTAACAATAATCAGTGTATGTATGATATTTACGAGAGAATGCATATGAGCTTCTAAATTTAGTCAAAAATTTGCATTCAAATAAAGGACAACTAAGCGTTGTCGTGTTAAAGGAAGGAAACATGACGACTTGGGCTCGTTTATCCTTCAAACGGCGTAAAATCGGTGCTAGCTTGGAGTTCCGACAAGCCACCTAAACCGCTGTGCTGCTTTCAACGTCGAATATGGCTTAGACACGGACGAGTAGTTGCCGCTATAAGGAGCTAACCACCAAACTTTGGGATGAAACTATATACCTTGGTACCTCTTCCCTTTCAGACCTTCCTTTCCTTCTCTCCGCATTTACCATCTGAATTATTTCCATCTCTCTCTCCATCGTTCTTCAACGCTATTTTCTTCCTCTTTTATCTTACTAACTCCCTTCCATCCTTGTCTCTTTCTCTTTCTCTCTATTAAGACCTCTGAATCTGCCCATCCTTCTCTCTTAAACGCAATACCAACTAAAGAACCCCTTCCCCCCACCAAAGACTCGACTCCTCTCGTCAGACTTCCACTTAATACTAATGTAAGCATCGGCCAATTAACGTAATTGTGTTATGGCCCGAGTAAAGCACGGACTTGAGCAGTCTCACGTTGACCCTTTACATTTCGGATCGATAGCCTGTGTACATTGAGAAAATACCTTTACGTAAGGTATACCTTTCTTAAGCTTTTTCTTGAAATCTAACACAACTAATACAAAAAACTGCTATATGGTAAAAAGATATAATAATTAACAAGACATAATTTATTATACATATTTCGTAACAAATAATGTAAACGTCTAGATTTTTGTCGTCGGTTGAAGATTGTTCATCATTCCGATATAAAAATGTCAACATTATAACTACCGCTGATCGTATCAGGAACAATTTTTAATCAATTTTAACGAACCGGGTCTCATTTGTAAAATTAAAAATACACTGGTTCTACAACTAATTTAAAAGCTGCTTTGCAAGCAATTAATCGAAGCAAACAAATTTCATACTTAAAAAAGTAGTAGACATAATACATTTTTTTAAAAAATAAGTAATACTTCTATTTATATCTTATAGGAAAAAAAAAAATTCTAGACGAAACCCTTAAGGGGACCTTCTACTCTGAGCACCTAAAAAAA